>BHFT01008973.1:0-48300 GCA_004320025.1 Laticauda laticaudata
TCAAAAAGTTTTGAGCAGCTCAAAACTTTTTGAGTGGATGGAATCTCAGTCGACGGATGCTGGACAGATAGAGAGTAGGAAAAACGGATGCAGTGAGTACAGAACTGATGCATCGCGTTAACGAACAGATGGCAAGTGTTTCTCTCCGTTTTACATCCTCTTTCCATCCGCTGGTGCTGTGTGACAGGGGCTTAAAGTGGATGCCAGTGACATGGCAGTGGCTGCTGTACTCCTACAAAAAGACCCCAAGGGCAGCTGTTGCCTTCTGCCTTTGTATCCAAAAAACTAATAAACACTGAATGAAGGTCGATGATGTGGGAAAAGGAAGCCTTTGCTGTGAGATGAGCTTTTCTATCATGGAGGCATTTCCTTGAGGGAGTCAAAGTGCCATTCAAGGTATCGACTAATTACAAAAATCTCAAAACTCTAAAAACTCCCTAAAAACATTCCTCCAAACATGTCTGTTCGGCTCAGTATTTTAAACACTTTAACTTCAGCCTAAAATACATTTGGGGGAGAGGGGGGAGAGAACCTGCTAGCTGATGCCCTTCAAGGAACCCCTAGTTTGACAGCCACCAAGAGGGGGTCATACATGCAATGATATCAGAGACTCAGATGCCCAAGCTACCACTTGAGCCCAAGCCAGGCACCATTCTGACCCCTTCAAAGACAAACTGATGGTGGATTTAAAAGCAGCACTTTTAATCAACCAGTGGTTTGTGGAAAATTGAGAGTACTTAACATTAAGAGAGGAGTTGGCTTGGAAAGATTCCAAGCTTCATGTGCCCAGCAGTTTAAGACCAACGATACTGAGATGAAGTCATGACTCTCAGCTGGGGAGCCACTTTGAGTTTTTAAAAACCCTACATTTGGCTAGGAGACAGTTTTGGTGGCTGAAAATGAAAGCTGATATAGAAGACTATGTAAAAAGTTGTTTGGTTTTATGCCACGATGAAAATGAGACCAGGCCTCCTCCAACAAGTGGCAGAAACCTACAAGACCCTGGGAGGAGATTGCAATGGACTTTATAGTTGAACTCCCAGAAAGTGGTGGAAATACAATAATTTGGACTGACATTGACTTGTTCTCCAAGCAAGCTCATTTCGTTGCTTGTTCTGAACTGCCTTCAGCCAACCAAAAAAACTAGCTGAAGTGAAGCATATATATCGGCTTCATGGAGTGTCGTGGAAATTAATATCAGACCGAGATGTTCAATTCACAGCAAATTTCTGGAGGAAGTTCCTGAGATCCATTAGATTGTCCCAAGGACTTCGCTCAACTTTTCATCCAGCTACAAACAGAGCGGTAGAATGTATGAATGCTTTGGTGGAACAAAGTATCAGATGCTATGTCAATGACCAGCAAGAAAACTGGGCAGACTTATTGCCATTTGCAAAAGTTGCTTATAATAAAGCAGTGTGTAGTAGCACAGGACTGACTCCTTTCCAAATTATAAGCGGAATGGAATTTGTTCCCATGCCAGAGTTACCCATAGAACCACCAAATCTATGTCATTAACAGAGTGGATGGATCCATTAAAAAAGGGTTGGGAAAACACACACAAAAAGCTCTAATCAAAGCCGCAAAAGAGTATAAGACTCAAGCTGATAGACATAGGTCCCTCCAGCCTCCTTTCTGGGTAGGATATCAAGTTTATCTGTCCACCAAATACAGATTAAGGCTACTTAGTAAAAAGTTAGGATCAAAATTTTTAGGACCTTTCCCCATAGCAAAAGTAATAAACTCAGTAACTGTTCAACTGAGCCTCCCTTGTGTATTAGGGAAAATACACCCTGCCTTTCATAGCAGCTTATTAAAACCATCAGTTCATGATTAAGACCTCAGGCAGCTGCTCTCCCCAAGTTGTGGTACAAAGTTGTACTGCATTATGAGGTGGAGAAAATCCTTGATTCTAGAGTGCATAGGGGTCGCTTACAATATTTAGTAGACTGGAAGGAGTACCCTTTGTCAGAATCTACTTGGGTAAAGAGTTGGGATATAAAAGCAGATACATTGATGAAACAGTTTCATGACAAATTCCCTGACAAGCCAAATGGTCCTCTTGAGTTGGGGAGATATGGTTAATTGGACTGATGGAAATATAGATTAACTTCCTGTTTTTTTCTTGTTATTTTCTTTTCCAGGATGTGATTTTTTTCCTGAGGGGGGGAAAGCCTGTCAGCTTTGGAAGCCATGTTTTGCTTAGAAACTTCCACGCTGCCACATTTTAGTGCCTGAGAATTTGGGAGGGGGGAATCTCATAGAGAGGTGGAAGTTTAGATTTAACAACATTCTTCTTATGAGTCAAAGACAAGTTATCCTGCACCTGGGTTGAAGGGATGTCTTCAGTTGGGACAACTGATGATTGGACCATGTGATGGACTGATGAATGCAGGTTTTTTATTTTCAGTTACGAAGGGAAAACCTGGAACTTTCCAGATGTGCCAAGATGACAACTATAATAAAGTGGAACTTTGAGAAAATGCTTGTCTCAGAATCTATTGCATTGTAGTTTGTTACTTGGAATGCTGACATCATAAAATATTGTCAAGGTTATGATTTTACTAGTTGTAATACATGGCTGCAAAGTTTGGAGCACCAGAAAGGCTACATAAATAAAAATAAATGCAGAGACATTTGACATGTGGAGAACTTTATTTTGAACTCCAAGAAGAACAAAATGATTCAGAATTAAATGAAGTAAACCCAAACTAGTTACAGGATGTGTTAATAATGAAGCTAAACCTGAAGCATTTTGGACTCCACAAAGGCAAGATACTTGAAAAAAACCAAAAGCAGTTGAAAGAGAAAATCAATAGCTGAACAAGGGTGCTAGATGCTATCATTGTATGTTTGATTAATTTACACTGTTTTCTTAAGCCCCTGTCACACTGCACCAACGGATGCAAAGAGGATGTAAAACGGACAAAAAAGCTTGCCATCCGTTGGTTTAAACCATGCGAATGTACTCATCTGCCTTCCGTTTTGCTTCCTCTCTATCCGTCCAGCATCCGTTTATTTGACGTTTCATCACTCAGAAGATTTTGAGCTGCTCAAATTTTTGCGGGAAAATGTATCCCAATTCGTCCATTCTGCATGCCGCTAAGCGCATCCGCACGCCTCCATTCTGCATCCGTTACGCATCCGCTATATCGCTAGGCATCCACTACGCATCCGCGCAACTCGTATCCACTCGGACTGCAGGGAGGAAGCGGAACAGACGCAGAACGGATGCAGAATGGATGTACTAGTGGAAACAAAGCATTAAAACGGAAAAAATGTTCGCAGAGGGACCTATCTGATATTTAAGGATCTAGAGGATGCTAGAGATGGCCTAGAGGATGCCTAGAGGATGCAAATGGGACACCTATACAGCCTATAGAAGGGGGAGCAACTCTCTGCATCTCACTTTCAGCCCAGCAGCCCAGCTGTGCAGACCTCTACAGCCTTCATCTGACTCTTCCTGCTTCCACATCATCCAGTCATGTCAAGCCGTGGATCGTAAACACAGTCCTTTGGCAGCACACCATCCTTCTGCAACAGTGCGAAGCCATCTACAGGCTCTGTGAACTCTACTACGGGAAGAAAAGGAGGCGGCCAAGAAGCGTCTGGTCCGAAGATGGATCGGGAGAAGAGCAGAGTACAGACTGATTACAACAAGCTGATGGTGGAGCTCAGGAACGAAGACATTCGGGCATTCCAGAACTTCATAGAGATGTCCTCCAGTCCATGTTTGACTGAAGTTTGTGCAGCGGCTGACACCCTCAGGTTGACCAAAGGCAAACACCCAACTTCCGGCCCAGCCTGGAACCTGGGCTCAAGGTGGCACTCACTCTGCAACCACCTGCCTCAGGGCACCACTACAGGAGAATGCAGTAACGGCTGGAGCGAGTGCCACACCACACCAATCACATTGTGGTCAGAGAGAAGTGGTGCAGGCCATCAAATCGAAGAATCCTGCAGTAGAGCTCCTCTAGTGCACCCTCCACGATGAAGGATGGAAGAAAGTTGCAGAGGAGTGGTCAGAGGTTGGACTTCCCACAACACCGTTGGAGCCATATAGGCAAGCATGTGGCCTGCAAAGCGCCACCCAATGGCTCCATTATTTCAACTACAAGGCTTCTTCAGCATCGTCCTCTTGTAGCATGATGCGATGCTGACTACAAGTTCATGTACAATCGTGCTCAGGCAGCCGCTCATGTTCAGATGCCCAGGTATACAACGCAGTGACCTCAAGGAGGGGCTGGGAGGCAACCTCATCATGGGCTTCCCAGATCCAGACCCCCTGCCCCAACGAACGCAAGATGTGCCCTACCTTCATCGTGGGGGATGACGCTTCTCCCTCAGAACCTACCTCATGAAGCCCTACACTTCCAGATGCGCTCCACCCGTGATGAGAGGATCTTCAACTACAGGCTGTCCAGGGCAAGGCGGTGGTGGAGAACGCCTTTGGCATCCTGGCCAACAGGTCCAAGTACTTCTACCACCATGCAGCATCGCCCAGAGACCGTGAGGAGAATCATGGAAGCTTGCTGCATCCTGCACAATTCAGTGTCACGCCGCTACCCAGTCTTGCGAAACAGGCTCGTGGACCTCCAACAAGGCAATGGGGACATGAAGCCTGGGAATGGAGGCAAGGGCGAAACCTGATAGACACTCAGGATGTGCAAGGCCCCAACAGAGCTCACGTAAGGGAAGAAGCAGCGCAATCTTCCTGAGACACTGGTGCAACTCCCCAAGCTGGAGCAGTGGATGGCAAGAACCGGATGATAGATATTAATTGGGTGCTTCCTTAGCCCTGTCTCCATCACACGATGAGATTGGCCATTATGTTGGGTGGGCCTACAATGAACAGGGCGTTTAATAAAGAGTTGTGTTGTGTTAGACATGTGTGGATGATTATTACATTATTATTGATAATAAAGGGCCATAGGTGTGCCCAGGGAGGGTGGACCATACAGTCCACTATGCTTGCACTGGAGCTTATCTATCCCACTGCTATCCTTACTCCATCCACAGCTATCCATCCACAACAAGGTATCCCTACCCATCCACTGCTATCCTTACCATCCCACAAGCATGCAAAGGCTTAAACCAATTCTAAAGTTTCACCAAGACTTTATTAAAAAAAAGAAATGAAGCAAGTGTGTGAATCAAAGATAAACTTTTTTGAACAACAAGCTGTAAAGTAAAATGACCCAAGCAAGTGTCCAAATAAAGTCCACAGGTAGCCAGCTACCCAGCTCTTTGGCACTCTTATTGGTCACTTGGAGGTGTGCTAAGTCTCAGGGTGAAGGGTCCAGGTCGCTGTGGAGTGGTGGGTGCTGGCAGTGCTGGTCTGTATCGTCATTGGCCTTAGTGTCTTTGTCGGCCCGAGAGGATAACAGGGAACATGTGTTGAGAAGCTCTCTCAGACAGCTGGCTCAGACACCGTGATCTGGAGAGGTCCCTCTCCTCCATGCCATGGGGCTCTGGATCACATGCAAGGCCATGACTGGACGAGAGATCTGACTTGGTATGGGCCGGCTGGCGTGTGGGGGGGGTGAAGGGAAGGAGTAGTGGAATAGCTGGGGGGGCTGCATGCGTCTGGCCAGCTGGGTGCAGGACTGCGTGGGTGGGAATCGGCTGTCGTGCGGGGTGCATCATTGGCATGGGTGGATCGTGGAGCTCAGTGGAACCGGTGGCGCGGTGTCGGGGCCCGATGACTCTGTGCTGGAACTGGGAAGGGCTGCTGCTGTGCTGAGGCTGGGACCCTCCTGGTAGCAATAGCCCTGGTAGGTGAGGGGCTGTGGGAAGCTCTTGGAATGGGAGGACATCAACCTGGGCGTGGAGGTGATGGAGCAAGACTGGACTGGTGGGAGCATGTTCCTCTGGATCTCTGAGGAGGTTTGTGGAAGACAGCTCGGTGATACCGGTCCTTCACAGCCTGGTTCTGGGTTCTCCCATGTCTCCTGAGGGTCGTGTGTTGACATAGGTGAGGAAGGGCTTGCGTTGGAAGATGAGGAGCTCGGTGTTTGCGACAGCTGACGAGAGGAGACCTAATGCTGAGTGCGGATCGGTTGTCCCTGATCTTACCAGCAGGACGTGTGGCTGCTGCCCCTCTGCTGTCCTGGCTCTCTGCATTTCTGTGGAGGTTGGAGCTGGGGGTGGATGCGGCTGACGACTTGTGGGTGGACCACTCCAATGTCCTCTTTCTCCCCATTGCACCAGGGAGTCCCTCCACGCTTCTCACGACGGTTAAACAGCTGTCTGGCGGGTTTCCGCCGTGGGCAGCGCTCCGCAGAAACCATGCCTGGAGACAGGGACTGCACCCCCTTCGGCCGTGAAGAGGACTGGCTGCCTGAGAGAGAGGGGTTTGTGGAGGTCCTGGTGCTCCTCAGTGGCGGATATCAACCTCCAGGAAGCTGCACCTGGCCATGGACTAGTCTCTCTGTCCGTGCAGCTTAACCGTGGCCTGGCCAGATTTCTTCAGGTGGCAGCTTTCCCGTACCAGGTTGTGCATGTGCTTCCAACAGCTGGATGGAGCACCTGACGAAGTGTAACTCATAACTCTCCCGCCCGTCTCTTCCAAGGCAGCCTGCTTCCTATTTTTGGTGTCCCTGTAGCAGCCGGTGGTCTTCCGGCCACAGATAGTCATTTCTCTACTCAGCCACTTCAGCAACCTTCATTCTCGATGTTCCTCCTGAATGAAGATTGCTCCTCTCCGCCGTCCCCGCGATAGACCTCTTCCCTCCCTTTGGCAGGACCAGATGGGCCCTCACCAGAGGGGCTCCCAGGTGGTAGGGGCTTGCTCTCCACACCACCGAGCAGCGAGCACCAGCATGGATCATCAGTCACATCATCATATACCAGCAGGATCATAATCATCATCAAATCAGCAGCAGCAGCAGCAGCAGCAGGATCATCTCAATCATCATCATTAGCAAAGCAGCGCAGAGGACCAGCAGGACCAGGATCAGCAGCAGCAGAGTAAGCACCGAGGAGCCCCAGCAGGACCAGCAGCACCAGCACCAGCAGACCGCAGACCAGGACGCAGGAGCAGGACGCAGGAGCATGAAGCAGGACGAGCAGGAAGAGCAAACAGGAGCACGAGCAGTACGAGCAAGTACCAGGGAGCACGAGCAGGACCAGCAGGCAGCAAGGACCAGGAACAGCTTCAACCGCAGAGTACGCAGCAGCAGATAAGTCCACCGCAGGAGCAGCTTCAGCAGAAGCTCAAGCACCAGCAGCAGCGGCCCGAGCAGGCAGAAGCCCCAGCAGAAGCAGGTCAGGTACAGGGGGCGGGATGAGTGACCTGTCCCTCTTGCCAGGGATGGTGCAGGTTGCTGAGATTTTTCCAGTTCTTCCCATGGGTTTGTGGGGTCTCGGCTGGCAGGGAGGCTGGCAGGGAGGCTGGCAGGTCACCAAGGCTGGCAGGAAGGCTGGCACCAAGTGGCAGGACGCCTGGCAGGTACCAGGCACGAGGCTGGCAAGGCAGGCAGGCGACCAAGGCTGGCAGGAAGGCGGCAGGAAAGGCAGGCAGGCAGGCAGGCACCAAGGCTGGCAGGTCAGACCTGGCTGGCAAGGGAGGCCTGGAAAGGCACGCTGGGCTAGCCCAGGCTGGCGCAGGCAGAGAGCAGGCTGGCAGGCGAGGCTGCGCAGGAGGCTTGGAGGCAGGCTGGCAGGAAGGCTGGCAGCAAGGCTTGCGTGCAGGCATGCAGCAGGGCAGGGCAAGGACTCGATGTATCTGCAGCTAGGTCTTTCCTCGAAATGCTAGGCCATGTGCGAGCTGCTTTCCTTTTATATCAACGTGGCTTAGTGCAACTGCATCCCCCCCGCATGTGCAATTAACGGCCAGGCATCTGTTAGGCTTCCGTGTGCTGCCGCTATGCGCTTCTGCTCTGCAATCCGCTTCATGCCGCTCGGCGTCCGACTCTGGCAGCATTCGCTCAATCACCGTTCCGTGTCCACTTTGATGAGGCCCCCCGGAAGCCCTGCGGATGTGCACGCATCCGTCCATCGCTGTCCATTCCGCTTCCTATCCGCTGTAGGCTTCCATTCCGCATCCGCTTTCCATCCGCCCTGCGTCCTCCCCCCGTCCGTGTTATCCGCTCCGGTTGTGCAAATTTTTGTCCCTTTTGAGAGCGGATAACAACGGATGGAACATTTTGCTCATCCATTGTGTCCGTTTTGCATCTGTTGGGCAGTGTGACAGGGCCTTTACCACCCATTCCTTCAGGATCTAAAGCCCTGACTCCTGGTATGAGAGCTGAAAAAGGGAATCACATGAAAATAGGAAACCTACTTTTCCAATCCAACTAAGAGCAGATGACACTCCTTCATTTTCACTCTCCTAGTTAGCATTTTCAGAGCCTGAAGAGCCTGAACCATTTGATACAGAGACTTTGAGGAAAAGCCTTTAACTTTCATGGTCCTCAGGCTCCCACACAACAAGCTACACCCACACAACATACATTATGCATCTGGCCCTTTCCTATTAGTAGCCCCATTTTTTAACAGAGATGGTGGGAGGCTTACAAAACCAGAAGTCCTAAAGCTCAGCCCTAATAGTCATCCAAGCATTAGACAGGCTATTCCACTGCTCTACATCTCATGCTCTAAGCTTTTTCCTGTCTCTTCATGTACAGAATTAAGAGTTCTCATAACAACCCTTTCTTTACCCAGAGTTCATTTAATACAAACAAAAAAGCATGGGGGTATTACCCTGCAAAGGATACTGCCAATCTTACAGCAATGAATGGAACTTCATTGAAAGTGGTATGAAAGGCATGTCTAGGAGAGGTCAGGACACTCTATTACTAGTTGTTCTCAGACAGTGTTAATAGTCTATTGCATATACCGAGCTGCTCCCTTGGCACTACAAAGAATTTCAGAGTGAATATTTATTATTCATCAGCGTGTTTAATCTTTTTGTTATTTTGCATTTTAATTAATACAAATTTGATTTTAAAAGAAACTGGTAATTAATCATATTTTAGGCAATTAATAGGAAATAATCCCACTTTGTTCAAGTCATAATGCCATCATTTGGAGGTGATTATATGGATTATCCAGCTGGATTTATTTCAGAGTACACGACTGCAGCTCCTGTTCTTTAGACCAATTAAGCTACAATGGTCTTTAGAAGTTCCACTTCATAAGTTTAAATACGATAGTAAAATTAAGTGTATGAGCTAAACCAAAAGCCATATCATCTTTAACTATTCGAAGACTAGCTTGCTAGTCCTTTATCAAACAATCAGCATCCCATTAATTAGCTAAGCAATAACTTTTGCTCTCTTTGGAAGAGAGCAAAAAGAAGCCAAATTTTCACAGTGTCGTATGAAGATTAAAAAAGCACAAACTGTGCATAACAGTTTTTCATGGTTTAAAGCACTTTACAGTTCTGGTCTCGCATTCCTAACACCTAAAATGTCATTAAATAAGTGAGAAGAGATTCCTGGTTGGCAGTCTGAGCCACACTGGTCTTTAACTCTTCTTTGACACCCTATCAGTGTTTAAATCTGTCTGTGGGGAAAAAGGGGGAATGGTTTCATTTTTATTTGGAGATGGGTAAGTACATCCATATGTATATGTTGATACACACCAGGGGTCCCAAATCCTTCAGCTCATTGAACCCTTCATGAAATTTCAAAATATTTACTAACTTCCAAAAGTTCATTTTATGAAAATAATCTAATTAATAAACCTTTACCTAATTCTACGATGAACAACAACATTGAATCCTTGGGTAATCCTATCAACTCTAGGGGTTGATATAGACTGTGAGGAACCCTGATATACAAATTCACACTTAAGATTGTTTTGTTTTAGATTTTTTTTTGGTGGTTCATTGCCTTTTGTGATTTTGGAACATACCTGTTACGTTATAGTAGGGAAGAGAAATAGAGATAGACAGACTGCTTGGATCAGTGTCTGCCTATCACTTTCTTCCTAAACTTGCAACAAAGGCTTTTCCAACTGACTGTCCTCCAAATGTTTTGCACTACACAGCTACTTATGCCAAAAGCCATGCTAACCAATCATTTCAGAAGGTGTAGTCCTAATATACCATATCAACCAAAGCAATTGGATGAAGGCTGGGGATTGCTCTGATTGATAATGAAGAACCACTCAAGACTCTCTGTGTATCCCATCCATGGAAGGGAAGTTGAAGACACTCTAATCTACAAAGTGTTTTATAGGGTGATACAAGCTTGTCTCTGATGTTAAAGGCTGAAATATACTTCTTTGTTTCAGGATAACTTGACTGGCACATACAACACTCTGTCAAGGATCTTGTCAAGAGACTAGATAAGGCAGCAAATGGGACAGAAAGAAAATCTGAACTGAGGTCAATTATATAGTCTTACTGCATCTAGGCAAGCTGAGGGAGAGAGCCTTGCCAAGCTGACATCCAACAGTAGCAAATCATGTTGCCCTTCTTGGTGAAAAGGAAAGTAAATATATGAGGAATAAAAAAAAAGAAGGCTTTGGACTATGGTTCAATCCACCAAAAATGAAAACAAATTATTTTGTATTTCTCTGAAACTTCCAGGCACATATATCTTCAAGTTTTCAGTCCATGAATTGCCATGATATAAGAGCTGCAATATAAGACCCAGCACAACTCCCCTCTCTTTGTTAAAAAAAAGGAAGAAAGGCAAGTGACAGAGCAAATGGGAGAAAAACTCTATATTTTGCTAATGTATTGCATAATAATGCCCCATGACCATCTGGTAAACTGATCCCATGCTTGGAGGTTCCTATGGAGCAGAATTTTGGTTTTTCCAAACATTTCTCTATTATAACTCCTTATGTCTTAATAGGTGAAAACTGTGCAGCAACTGTAGGATTCTCAAAAAGATGAGTTCAGCCACAAGCATATGTTCTCGACATCAGCAATATAGCCTTTAGGCATCAGCAAAACAGGCAGTCTTCCCAAAGATATTGATTTTCCCTCTTTTTTTTGCACTATATAAAAACACAAGGGAATGCTGTTTAAAAAAAGGAGGATAATAAGAAGGATGTCTGGCTAACAGCACTCAAGAAAGAGATTTCTTTGCAATGAACTGTATGTATATATTGAAACCTGAGATTTTGGTCCCTTATATGTTAACTGATTTAGTTACTGTAATTTTATTTATTTGGAATTTGGTGTGTGGGATTCTTATCTTCCCTTGTTTTGCATTTTTCTCATTTCTCATCTAGTTTTGTTTATTGCTTCTCTCAAAAACTTTCCTAACATGCAAGACTGAATGATTACACAGGTATCCCTTTTGTTTCAGGGTATCTACAAGGTTGTGTTTGGTTTGACATTTCCAGATTAAGGACAACAAGATGGAAAGCACATCTTTTCTGTGTTGTTCCTAGAATTAAACTAAAGGAAAATATCCTGAGCAGAATAATTAAAAACATTCTCTGCCTGGGTAGTCTAGAGCACGGGTGTCAAACTTGATTGCATCATGTGATGTATCGAGACATATTGCAACGTTTTTTTACCTTTGAGGAACCAGGGTGGACATGGCCTGAATGTAACACATCTAGCCCATTTGTTTGATTGATGGCAGCCTATTGAGATTTTCTTTCAGATAAACCCTTAGGAAAAGGAGTCTGCCAACAAGGGGTGATTACTTGCAAGTAGGAATAACAAAATAGGGGATGAGCAGAGGAAAAATAACATAAAAAAGATGGGTATGGCTAATGAAGAGAAGCTACTGAAATTCATATTTTATCTACATTGAAAAATGAAGCTTCTTTTGGGCGATGTTCAACTGAAGAATAAAATAGAACAAGCTTTCTGAAAAAATTCCCTAAGGGTTGAACAGTTTCATATATTGTCAGGAACCCTGGAAATGACATTTCCTTTTTGTTATGCGTGCTTATGGCAGGATTTCATTTGAGAGAACTCAACATGAATTTTTATCTGTTACAAAGTTCACTAACATGGAGAATGAGGGGGATACTTACTCAGACATTTCTGATCCCTGATTGATGGAGATCTTTGCATATCACTTCAGTTTTCATTCTGCTGGTCAGACATTTGGAAATTAAAATCCTCTGTATGAGTTCCCAAAAATAATGCAAAGAGATTGATGGAGATGTCAGATCTCTCCATGCTGGTGTGAAAGGTCTGTAGGGAAAATATAGCTGCATTAGGGAGTTGAAATCACCTTCCATTTAGATGATCTTTTCCATTAATACAAAAAGAGCAGGAACTGCATATTTAAATAAAACAATAATGTTCTCAGAAAGATGGCTCATAAAATAATGGAAAGATTGTCCTGACACTTCTGTGCCCTCTAATCTTTTGGGAACCAGTGTCCAGCCCAATCCATAATGTTGTAAAAATGTGACAGTTTAATAAAGGTCAAGAACTTCACATTTCCATAAAAATGATTGCTCAGCTTCTAATGGACTTTACCCACTTTTACTCAAGTGGATATCACCATTAATATTTTTAAAGGCACAGAAGATAGTATGATCATTGCCCTGCTAATAGTTTATAAGAGAAGTAGTATTTTGTTCATGTAAAAGTTTGTCTTGCTGGCTTGCAAGGATCTGCTTGAGTTGCACTGCATTGGTGATTACATCAAAGCCCAAAAATACATAATGCAAGTAAAGGCCCGGTCCCACTGGCCGATGGACGCAAAATGTATGCATAAAGGATACAGCGGACGATCAAAATTTCGGGGGTGGCTCCATCCGTTTTCATCCGCTCCAAAAATTGGCGAAAATTTGCATAAACAGAACGGAAAAGAATAGCATGTAGCAGGGATGTTAAACGGATGTTCATCGGAAGCCTAGCAGATGAAAGTGGATGAGACGGATGACATCTTGAAGTGGTTCCGGGGAGAATTTCAAAGTGGACGCATAGCGGAAGGGCGGATGCATAGCAGATGAAGCGGATGCATCATGTACGCCTATAGGAAACAAAGGGGATGCCACGCGGATGTATATCGGATGCAAAGCATTCACATGCGCATGTGGGGGTATGAATTGCGTCCGCTCCATGGAAATAAAGGATGCAGCACGCAAGCAGAATAGTCTATTCTGACTCAAATAGTCTCAGAGACTGATTGTTTACTTGTTTAATAAAATTTACTTGTTTATCTTTGCTTAAGACACTTAATAAAGTTTACTTGGTTCATTTTTTTACTTAATAAAGTGTTGGTAAAAACTTTGAAAAAATGGTTAAGCTTTGCAAGCTTGTGGGAATAGATAAGGAATAGTTGTGGGATAGATAAACCTCCAGTGCAACCATAGTGGGACTGTATGGTCCACCATCCCAGCTGCCACACATATGGTCCTTTATTATCAATAACAATGTAATCAATTGATCAACACATTTTAAAATAACAAAGCTTCTTTATTAATGCCTATTTCATTGTGGGACCACTCAACATACATGGCACAATCTCATCAGTGTTATGCAACAGTCTCAAGGAAGCATCCATTAATCATCTATCATCCTGTCTTGCCACTCCACTGCTCCAGTTGGGGAGTTGCACCAATGCCTCAGTGGTTGCGCTGCTTCTTCCTTTCACATGAAGCTCTGTTGGGGCTTGTACATCCACAGTGTCCTATCAGGTTATGTCCTTACCTCCATTACCAGGCTCCATGTCCCCATTCCCTTGTTGACAGTCGACAAGTCTGTTTCTGCAACACTGGGTAGCGGGTGCGCATGAGATTGTGCAGGATGCAGCAAGCTGCCACAATGCTCCTCACAGTCTCTGGTCATGCTGCATGGTGGTAAGAAGTATCTGGAACCTGTTGGCCAGGATGCCAAAGGAGTCTTGCCCTGGAACAGCCTGTAGTTGAAGATCTCTCTTCACGGGTGAGGTATCTTGAACTGTACGGCTTCATGAGGTAGATTTCTGAGGAAGAACGCGGTCATCACCAACGATGAAGTAGGCACATCTTGTGTGTCATTGGGTAGGGGGTCTGGATCTGGAAAACCCATGATAGGTTGCGTTCCAGCCATCCTTGAGGTCACTTGCGTTATATACCTGGCCATCTGAAGCATCGATGTAGATGAACTTGTAGTTAGCATCAACCATGGCAAAGAGGATGATACTGAAGAAGCCTTGTAGTTGTAATAAGTGACCCTGAGTTGGTTGGAACTTTGCAGGCCACGTGCTTCCCATCTATGGCTCCAATGGTGTGGGGAAAGTTCCACCTCTGATACCACTCTTCTGCAAGTTTTCTCCAGCCTTGTTTAGTGGTGGGGCACCTGAGAGGTCCTCCACATATTCTTCAATGATGGCCTGTACCACTTCTCTGCCATTTTGCTGATGCTTGTTGTGTGGCACCTTCCATGCATACTGCATGTTTCTGCATGTGGTTCCAGAGGCCAAGGGGCCACAGAGTCAGTGCCACCTTCAGTCCAGGATCCAGGTTGGGATGAAGTTGGTGCTAGGCTTGGTCAACCTGGGTCTCAGATGCTCTACAAGTTTGTCAAAAGGGCTGGTGGCATCCTCATGAAGTGCTGGAATGCATGAGGGTCTCATTCCTCAGCTGCACCATCAACTGGTCATACAGTCCAAACTCCATTCTTCTCACGATCCATCCTCGGACCCACACAGCTCTTGGACGTCTCCTTCCTTTCCTTCTGTGTAAAATTTGATACAGTGTGAACAGGTTTGGTTCTGGTGATGAATGAGCGCAGCTATCATATGACTGTTTCATCATCCATGGTGGAGAACAATTGATATGTTGAAAACCAAGACAAGGGTGATGAGGTCTGTACACCACGGCTGTGGACTCATACTGAGATCCAGATGATTTTCTCCCCTTTTTATAGAAATATCAGTTGTCCGCTAAGTGTCCTTCTACATACTCTTGACATACTCCAGACATCCTAAATATACGAGATACATCCCAGATACAAATGTTTTGTACATTTTTAATACTTTATATACGAGATGCATACGCTTACATCCTTTCTATTTCTGTGCTACTTACGCTGTGTAGACGTTCGTGTGCCTTTTGTTTCCTCCTCTTTTCCATTTTCAGCTGCAGCGGATGTGAGTTGAGGGGATGGCCAGAGAATGTAGAGAGGATACAGCGGACATTTAACGGATGATAACGGACACAGAATGTTTGTTTCCCGTATGTGCGGGATGTACATTGTACGCGGCAGAAAGTTCATCCATCAAAAGTTTTGTGCAGCTCAAAACTTCTTGCACGGATGAAGTCGCAGTGGACGGATGCTCCGACAGATAGAGTGTAATGAAACACATATGCAGCGAGTACACAATGGATGCATAGCATTTTCCAACGGATGTTCCAACGGATGGCAAGCTTTTTTTAATGTTTTACATCCTCTTTGCATTCGTAAGTGCAGTGGGACCGGGCCTTAAGGCAGGGGGTTGATTATCAAGTGGCTTGTTGCAAAGTCTGAAGCTGATTTGGGCTGAGAGGCAGTAATTGGTCCTAGGTCATCCAGTTGATTTCAACGCCTAAGAAAGGGCTATCTGTGGCATTCTTGACATTCCAGCTAGTGTAGCTGATCATCCTGCTGGTGAACATTCTTTCTCACAATTTGAAACAGAGATTCACCCAAAGACTTCTGGAACAAGGTTTGAAAGACTTTGTAAAGAACTCGGAAAATATATCTTGATTCTGGAAATGCTACTACTGGAAATGAAGGGCTCAGCTTTCCTCTTCATCATCACTATGATCATTTTGCTTTGTGTAAAGATTAAATGGGTTATACACAACATGAATAACATATTCTTTTGATCTTTTATAGTTTGGTTTTCCTTTTTAATTGTAAACTGCTGAGAATAGTTGGGAAACAGGCAGCAGTCTATAAATTGAATAAATAAATAAATAAATAAATAAAAATTCTCCAGTTTTGCACCTGGATTTATATATTTGGGAGTACAATAATGCCTAATGATATTAAGGATTGTCAATCCACTTGTAAATGAAGACAACCATAACATTTCTTTCAATAAGGGAATTAATCGCCCTATGATTTTTAAAGCAGAAAAAAAAATCACTGTTGTTCTCCAGGTAGAGATCTAGTAGAGCAAAGTAGTTAAAATATTACCTCAGACTATATCTTACAGCTCAGAAGCAAAGATACAACTGTTACTATCAGACTTTCAATCTTCCAGAAAAGCATAGGTGAGACAAGGATGATTATTTTTTTCAGCCTGTTTTCCTACATTTTGGAGGCACAACATTGGCTGAAAAAAAATCTTTATGGTCACTAAATGGCAATAATGAGATTCAGAGAATCCTAACTATTTGCTTCCATCTATTGTCTGCCTGGATCTTTGCAGCTAAGTGCAGGATGCAATGGTGGTGTTTGGAATGATAGTCACCTAATGGTTGAGTTGGCAATATATAAACCAGGATTTTAATACTGTAATTTAAGAGAATGCTGTAATTTAATGTAATTTAATACTGTATCTTTAAGAGAATGCTGTAAGTGTGACTGGCTGAAGTTCCTCCAACAGCCATTAAGATGGAGCCAGAAACCTGTTTTCTTTCTTCTTGCATTTCCTGTTTTGCCGTATTGCCTGATCGTCGTTCTTGGATTGCTGTGAGCTTTACAACTGTTAGCAAACTCCATTTCCTGAACTTTGTTTACGATACTGGACTTTGTTTTTGGATTATCCCTGGACTGATATTAACTGCTTTAACCATGTATGAGTTAGACTGTTTGATGGACTTTGTTTACCTGTTTACTGGAAGTAAAACCTACATTTTATTATTCAGTGTATCTGTATGCTGGTTGTGTGTTATTCAACATCACTCTCACTACGTTTCCCTGAGTGCACTCATTCTTCTAACAGGGAATTACCTCAACACTAGTTATGGGCCCAGGTCATACTCGGCTCAGATTATTGAGAGTTAGTGTGAACACATATTACCATATACAGACAGCTGTTTACTGTTTAATTGTGTGTTACTGTCCTGATAAAGATGGCACAACAAGTCTATCAACAAGTCTATCACTGATAACCTGGTTGGATGGAACAAACTATGTTTCCTGATCTATGAGGTTCAGTTTACTTCTGCGTAGGGAAGGGTTAAAGGCTGCAGTTCAGGATCCACCGGATATAAATGCTTGGGAGCCAAATAATGAGGGCGATGCCAAAAAGTTAGTTGACTTTAAATGGAACAACAAATTAGCTCTTTGTATAATTGGACTAACACTGAGTGAACAGCAGCTAGTCCATATTTGTGGAGAAAAGTCTGCTGCTAAGTGTTGGGAGAATTTGAAGAGGATTTATGTTCGTGACAGTATAGGAGCACACATACATCTTACACGTAAACTGTTTAGAGCACGTCTTCTGAAAGGTGGAGACATGTTAGCTCATTTGAACTTTATGAAAAGAACNTCAGGTTTACATCATTCTTTCCTCATTGGATGAAAGTTATGATGATTACGTATCTTCACTGGAAGTCCTGACCAGAATTGAACTGACATTGACTGACATAACCGGACAATTGTTAGAAGAGGCAAGAAGAAGGCTGGAAAGAGACCAACTGAGAGAAAAACAACCACAAGAAGAGGATTTGTCTTCAACTGCCTGTACTGTTTGGAAATGTTTTTCTTGTGGGGCTAGGGGACATACAGCTAGATTATGTAAGAAGGGAAAACAACAGAATACTAGTAATCACCAGAAGGCTAAGAAGAACGTTAATTTAGCTATGTCTAGCAATTCAACTGTAAACCATGATTTGTGGGTAGTTGATAGTGGAGCATTGCAGTGCATTACTAGCAGGGGTGGGATATGAAAGAGTTAACTACTGGTTCGGGATTTATGAGCTTCCCTGTCTGCTGTGAGCCGTGCACTTGTAAATCATCATAAATCATCATTAGCACATTGCCTGCCAAGAAGCAGCCTTTGAAACAGCCCTCTTTTCTTGTTTTTTTAACTGCAGCTGTGGCTCGTTTCGGCAGCTGAAGTTGAAAAATCAGAAAATAAAGATCAGGTAACAGTCCGGATGGGCGTGTGGGCAAAAACATCAGCAGACATAGAACTGGTTCTATGTCTGATGCTCTTCAGAGCAACCGGTTCTACAGAGGTGGGCAGAATCGGTAGAAATCCACCCCTGATTATTAGAAATAGGCAGAGGTTTGTTAAGATGTCCACAAGTAAGCAACATATATCACTGGCAAATGGATGGAAGATGAAAGCATCTGATGAAGGTACTGCATATTGTTTATATGTAAATGAGCATTTATCTATATTATATGTACCTAAACTGAAATTTAATTTGTTATCAGTAAGGGGTTTAGTTAATATTGGTTATGTAGTAACCTTTAGGGGAGATCATTGTATAATAGAGAAAGAGGGTAAAAGTGTTACTGCTACTTTAGAGAATGATTCATATGTGATACATGATGACCAGTTGCAGATGGCTAACTATTGGTTATAGACAATGTTAAGCCACATGATGAATGAATACATTCTGACTGCATAGGATGTCTAGGGCACATTAATTTCAAATGCAATGCTGAACAAATTGTAAATTGTCACAGAGAAGTAAAATTAAGCCTGCAGTAAGTACATCTAAACTGTAATGCATGTTAATCAGTGAGAAAAGCCAAGTTTACTCCACAAACAACTGAATGGTTAAAGACTAAAGAAACTTTAGAGGTTTGCGTCTTTGCTGACATACATTGGTCCTAAGAAAACCAGACTTTGGGAGGTCGCTGCTTTGTTCTTGAGTATAATGATCATTACTCACGGTATTGTTTCCATAATCTCAATGAAGAAACAAAACAGCAAAACATTCCAACTTCTTCTATTTGGCTAAAGTTTCTGCAGAGGAAAAAATTGAAACATAAAGTAATTACATTGTTTAGGTAGTATAGATCATTGGCGAACTGAGTTTATTAACATATATATTCCAAAACATGGTTGAAATTGGCTGGTACGAGCAACTAAAACGTTTGCACTTACAGGCCACAACATAAACTTCACTTTACTAGAATCGAAAAGGGCAAAATATTACAAGCATGGCTCACACTATGTGTATCTGATTCAGGTTTGCGTGAATCTGAACACTATGAGGATGAAGTTCATTAATGTGTAGCAACTCATGTGTGTCACAACATGTGGTGAACACAACAACTGGTGAATTGCCATTCCTTGTTGGCATGCGCAGAAAACCAATTTAAGTTATTTCAATACACATTTGGAAGCTCCAGCCATGGGTCATATTCCCTCACAAGTAAGAGCTGAAACAGGGCAACATGAGAGCTACGAAATTAATTTTCGTAGGGTCACGGGCCAACCATAGATGTTTTAGATCTGGATTGGAGACCACAGCCTAACTTTTACTGTAGTGCTACTGCCTAAAATTCTTGAGTCACGTTGGCATGGCATGAAACTAAGAACGCAGAATCCAACAAGATGCTTGTTATCGGACAGCCCTAAGTGAATTCCCAATGATGAGACAGTTAACCAGAACCATCAGTCAGCTATTAAAGAAGAAAGACACGCGAGGCATAGAGGAGGTAGAAGAGCACTAGGGACGCAGTGGAACAGAATGGAGTCCCACCAGTAAGACCTGAGCTTGCCCTAGATGTTCCAACCTGAATAACACCGCTGCAGCAGATAGATTTCACGCTAATATAATATGCCAAGCTTAAATACCATTACTATAAGCTATAATCAACTGAAACTGTATCCTACTAAGGATCAGGCGCTTCGGCAGGAAGCAATGGATAAAGAACTGAAATTCTATTATCCAACAGTTGGAGCGTATTATGAAAATGCCACGGTTACACCATGCGTGATCATTCGCCATAGCGGGTTGTAAGTGTGATTAAAATACTTTAACGGTCGTAGATTGGGACTGTTGCCCAAAAGTCTACAGATTAATAGCACAAGGTTCAGATCATGCCAGCTATGACTATGATGAGGTGTTTTGCACCTAGTCTGAAGGCTACCACATTACGGAGCAGCATGGTAGTTGAGTGGGCAGCTAAGATTTTGTAATCCCTCCCTAGTTTACATGTGTTTATTACACTATAAACATTTAGATGTTGGGAGACTAGCATATCTTCCACTGCAGCCATTTGTAACATGCTATATAATTAAAGAAACCTGTGGTGTAAAAAGGTAACTGATTAAACACAAGCAACTGATTGCTGGAGATTAAAAAAAGGTCTTTATGGCTTGAAGCAGATCAGCCTGATTTGAATGAAACCAGTGTATAGTAAAGGAATCGACATAAAGAACGGTTTCTGTGAAGCTTGATGGGTATTGATCCATGTTATCAAAAGGAAAGTGATGTTTGTAATTTCATTGTTCGGCTATCTGTTCACTGATGACATAAACATTAATCACAAAGAATGATGAGCAAGAAAGCTACCGGAGATCTATTTCACTTGTATGAGAAGAAATTTTAAATAAAACATTTAGGTGAAGATTAAACAGTATCTTGTTTAAAACTAGCATAAAACTAAGGGAGGATACACAATCTTACAGCCAGATAAATTAACCAGTTACTAAATTTTTTTAAAATGGAACTTTGTAAACTGGCTAAGACACCAATGAGCCAGGAGTTTAGCCACAGTGATGTGCAAAGTCCTGTTTTTGATAACGGAAAGTTTTCAATCGCTTGATGGTAGTTTATCTTATCTTCAGTAATTGGTCAAGGCCAGATATCAGCAGTGTAGTATTTAACCAATGCCAGGTTTGAATACGTGAGCAATGAAAGCACTGGCCAAGCTGCTAAGCATGGTGTTGTAGATTATTCTTAAACACAAACACATGCATTATTATTATATTCAGAGCCTACAAGAGTGACTAAGGTTTGACACTGCATATGCTTGATGCAAGTTCCGCTACAGAATGAACCTACATGTAAATCAACGTCAGGTACTGTAGTTTTATAGGAAAGATGTTAATTGAGATGGCTCCTATTCGAGCAAAAACATCTAAGCTTAGTAACAATGGAGGCTGAATTCTCAGTTGGCCTCTTATTGATGTATATTTAAACAACTATTGATAGATCATCGAATTAATGTAAGAACCTATTGTGTGTATGAAGACACAATCAGCCAATCAGATGGCTTCCAATCGCACTGTAAAGAAAAGATCATAAACATTACTGATACTAAAAGATAATCTAAGTGTGAGACAATGTGTCTTCAAAGTAAAATGATTACAGCTGGAGTACTGCAATGTCAGAGAATAACATTGCAGATCATTTTACGAAAGCCCAAGGCACTGTAAAACATAAGGCTTGCTGTGAGAAATATGGACTTAAACTGTAAGGTTTTGTATATTGTCCTACTCAAAGGGGAGAATGTTAGGAATGGTAGTCACCTAACAGTTGGACTAGCAATATATAAACCAGGATAGTAATTTAATACTGTATCTTTAAGAGAATGATGTAAGTGTGATTGGCTGAAGTTCCTCCAATGGCCATAAGATGGAGCCAGAAACCTGGTTTCTTTCTTCTTGCATTTCCTGTTTTGCCTTATTGCCTGATCATCATTCTACTTGAATTGCTGTGAGTTTTGCAGCTGTTAGCAAACTCTGTTTACTGAACTTTGTTTATGATACTGGACTTTGTTTTTGGATTATCCCTGGACTGATATTAACTGCTTTAACCGTGTATGATTTGGACTGTTTGATGGACTTTGTTTACCCGTTTACAGGAAGTAAAACCTACATTTTATTATTCAGTGTATCTGTATGCTGGTTGTATGTTATTCAACATCAGTCTCACTACGTTTCCCTGAGTCCACTCATTCTCCTAACGGGGAATACCTCAATAGGTGGCATCAGATTGTTAAGTCTCAGAACTTTCCCTGAGCCACTGAGATGCCAAAGATAGTGAGACTCAAGATGAGGCTAGCAAAAAGTAACAGATTTTATTTATGGCCAAAAACAAAGATCTGGGTGTACTATATCCAGAATACGATACAATGCATGTAAGGAATAGCGACAACTTGGGTAAGGTATGGCTTGCTTTTATATCCATAAACCATCATTGTCTTATTACCTAACTCCGGCCTCCTAACTTAGATTTGCATTTTTTTCATCTGAGGCATTCCTTTGTCTCCCAATTAGCCCCTTGGCCCCCTGCTGCTACATGGAACTAACACAGGTCAAAGGCGTATGTCAACTGCCCTAATATGTGCCAAGAGATTGCAGGAGATACTTTTGCAGAGGTATAATATACTGGGAATAAATATTTCCCTTTCAAGATATTCATATTCTCTTGATCATGCTTGGCTTTTTGTTCATTTATCACATTTGGGAGATATCTCCAAGTGGAACAACAGATGGCAATACAAGAGAAGATCTATGCTGTGGCCCGCCAGCGGCTGGTGGAGCTGGCAGCAAACTCAGACAGTGAGGAGGTTGGGGAGGAACGTGGGCCAGTCCTGGAGACTGGGGAAGGCTTTGTTGAGTGCTCTGCATCAGAGGCAGAGATGGGGCCAGGACCGTCTCACAGTTATCAGCTGCCCTTGGAGTCAAAGATCAGTGGGGCAGAAGAACAGCTGGAGCCTGTTCTCAGTGTGCAGAGCTGCCAGGAGAAGGGAATAAGAGTTGACTCGGGAGCAAGGGCACAGGTAGATGGTGAATGGACCCTCCCATTAGGGAATAAAGACGAAGGAAAGGGGAGTGGTGTTTGGAGGAGACAATTAGTTCAGTTCATTAGGATGAAGATCTGTTCCTAACTTCTTGCCAAGTAATTTCTGTGACAGCATGGTGTTTGAAAGATATTGGCCTGGCAACTCTCCAAACCTAATAAAGATCTGTAGTTGTGAAATATCATCAAAGGCTGTTTGCCGGGACTTTGCTGGAAAGGGATTCACTTCAACATAAATAAAAGGGGTTTTATCGGGATGAGGAGTCTGCTTCATGATCTTGGGAAGCCTAGATCAGAATAATTTAGTCTGTTCTTCACCTCATGACTAATCACAAAAAGTGGATGTTGGCTTATTGGGTTGTTATTTATTTATAAATAGGCATATTCATAGAAATTAATGTATCCCAGTTAATTCTCCTAATCTGATTATCCTAATCCACTTCTAGCATACATAAATACAGATGAAAATAATATTGTCTAACATTTCTTTCATTTACAAAATATGACCAAATAATGAGATTGGTTGTTTTGTGTATAATTTTTTTAGAGGTTATGTCTGGTTTGTATTTTTCATGCAAGAAAGGGAGATAGGATAGTCTGCTGTTAACACTCAGTATTCCTTGTATCTAGAAGAATGTATTGCAGCAAGAACATGATATTATTATGAACTCTTTATCATTATGAACTCTTTATTATTATGAACTTTTTATTATTATTATGAACTTCTTCTAAGCGTACAGATCCAGGGGGTGTTGCATAAAGGGCAACTGTCAGATCTGTGTATCTTCCATTCTTTGATGGAAGAAAGGGGGTTGGATTTGATACATTTAATTCTTTTCCTCTCTATGTATCCTAAATATCCTATTTCTTACATTGTCTTTTGTATCACCTTTTACACAATTTATAACTATTGCCTGGCAGCCCAGATACCTGGAAAATTCTCATCTCTTGGGGAGATGCAAGGGGAGAAGGGGCCATGTGGATTGCAGCACTGGAAGATATCCCTGGGAAACTTTCCTTATCTGCTTTCTCAGAGATGCTGATATAATAACATCTTCACACCTGCGGATTGGTTGAATCCACATCGGACTGTTGGGAGGGGTCTCTAATGCCCTTTATCTCAGTTACATGCAGGACCTCAGATCCTGCTTTGAATTTTGACTTGCTTTTACCTCCCTTCAATAAAAGGATTCCTTTTGAAATACAAAGTTTTCAAGAGTCTATACTTATTTTTTGAAGAGTGGAGAGGCTGGTCCTTACACCAACCTAATTTCAGAAAGGAATATAAATTGAACTACTACTGCTGAGCTATAAGTAACTTCCCCAGAAAAGTTAAAAATTGGATATCCCTGGCTCTATGTGTGCATGTGCATGCACACTTATGAGCATGCTCAATTTCTTTTAATTGGGCTAAGAAACTGTGCTAGAAGTAGCTGTCTATCATATTGAAAGGCAGACCCTCTGAAGTGAACAAATGTTCCTTGAGGAATAGAATTGAGTCTTTGCTTGCTGATTGAATGCATTCTCCGAGCCTATTCCTTCAGAGCAGATAGGCTGCAATACACAGATAGAACGGTATTTTTATTTGGCAATCCCTCCCTTGCTTGTCATGCCATGATTCAATTATTAACACTCTACTAACCAAGTATGACTGATAGAAAGGCTGGTGCACAAAAGGTCAGTTCAAGGGAAACGTCTCTGAGCCTTTTATTATTTCCTGGATGCCTGATATGAAGACCTTCAAAACACACAAAAACATATGTTTCTTCTCTGTGGACACCTCTATTTTTTTTCATAAGGTATAACTGCATTTCTTCCTCTTCTTTGGTTGGCTTTTAAATTAAGATCTCTCTGTAAGAATGCTACATTTGGGTCCATACTACTCTCACCCCACATTGCAACAGCATCTCCATAAATCTTTTTTTTTAGCCCAAACAGGGAGAGAATGATTTATATCAGTTAATATCTGCTGGTATCAGTACGAGAAATATTTCTAAGAATTATTTATGACATAGAAAGTTTTTTTAATATCTGGTTTAGGAAGAAAAAGAGTGATTTTTCAGTATCTTACAGACCAGAAGCTCACTCTATGGCTGAAAACAAATTTAGTGGTAGGAAAGACTGGGGGAAAAATGAACATGAAATGGCAATTGTTATTTTTAAGTCATTACATAAATCTATGGCATAGCCACAGCTAAACAGATCCAAGTCTAATAACTTTATCATAGTTAGAGAACTCTCACTGAAATTAATGAAACTTAACATTAGCAATGAGTAATCAATCTTCCTGGTTTTAATGGATCAATTCTTAATACAGGTAAGTCTGGATCCAGCTATTGTTCCTACTCAGTGACCCTCAGATTTTCCTTTCTTGATAACTACCAGAAGTTTAGCTATTTCTTCTCCCAAATTCAAAGTATGATTTTAGGGAACTCATTCAGACAATTGGCAAATCTATACAGCCTCCTTGCCCTGAAGTGGCTTTCGTCTACTAACCATTTCCAGAAGATATTTTCATATGCCTTAATCTCATCATTTACCTACATATGAAGCTGTTTATATCTTCTGCTCTAGAAGGGTATTTACCATCTGTTCCTACCTTCAGTGTCAAGTGCTTTGATGCAGATAGGGCAGATGATCTGAAACAAGTTCCACATAGGCAAACTGGTGTTTGTATTGTGGGTCTGCCTCTTCCATCTTGTCTCTGATCTCTTCCCCCACTCTTTAACCAGGGGTGGGATGCAAATATTTTTACTTGGGAGTGGGAGTGACTAGGTGGGCATGGCCATGTGACTGGGTGGGTGTGGCTTCTCCTTTTTTTTGGCAGCACCCCCCCCCCGGACTCCATTTTTTTGCCTCCTGGGCCTTGGGGAAGCCTCCTGGGCAAAGCAGTAAGACAGTGAGGGGGATCCCAGCACAGCTGCTTGATGGAACAGCTGATCGTCAGGAGGAAAAAAAAACACTGTAAGGAGTGACTGGGCGGGGATGGGAGGGGCGGGTGGAGAAGGGTGGGGTGGGGCCAGCCAGGAGCAAGTTTTGCCGATTCTCTGAACTGTGCAGAATCGTAACAACCGGTTCTACCGAACCAGTCCGAACTGGTAGAATCCCACCAATCTTTAACCCTCTTGTGGTTGTGACCCTGCCTTCTATGGCCACTTTCTTTTATTTTTCAGATGGGCTGGTCATTGGGTTGACTGGTCAGTTTAGGCCGTGACTAAGTGATCCTTCACTTAACATGCATAATTAAAAGTGTCATTGAAAGATTTAGCCCTTTGAGGGACTGGAGTCTGTTTCTTTCTCAGCAATTTCATTTTCAGGGCAGTCTTGACTGCTCACTTACATTTAGTTCTTGTGCCACTTTACAACTTCCACACTGACTCCCAGAGCTAATCCCTTTCTGAAATTCCAGTTCTGCTACAACACTTACCACATGGTTCTGTGGTCACTTCAACATGGTTGAAGTTCAGACCAGCAAAAATTCTGTGTTTCTTGTCATTTAATTAGGCAGTAGTTGGATCCTTCACTTACTATTTTAAAGGAGCAATTTTATCTTTTTCCTGTTCAATTGCAGAGGCTATGAACACCCTTTTCACACTGGTGCTCTCTCAATGTGCCAGGCTACATTTCCCATTGCCCAGTAAATACAGGCCAGGTATGCTGGAGATAATGGCTCATGTAGTCTGGAAGTGAACATATAGTGGAAGAAAGTGAAGTCACACCTGAAATCACATCTGGAAGTGCACATATAGTGGAAGGAAGTTTGAACTAATGTCGTTTCTACATTGAACATGTACCAAATACTGAAGACCTACAAATTAAGAATACTTTTAAAAATAATAATGATAAATGATGTAATTGTACAGAAGAAATGAGTCATTAAATGTCTGGCTCTGCTCAGGGACCAGAAACTGACTATTTAAGGGCAAGTCAGGGGGGGGTGTGCTGCTATAAGTGACAGACCAAGGCTCACATGCTCAACCTCATCGGTAGAAAAAGGCAAAGCAGAAATCTGGTCTCTTATCAAAGGAAATATTTCAAAAGGCAATTGGACTGTTTTTTCTTGAGGAAGAAGATTTTTTCCTAGAGGAAAAAACCAGTCCAGTTGCCTTTTGAAAAACACACACACACACACACACACATACACACACACATCTTTGAGACAACTATGACCTGGATAAGTGAGAAGAGACCACAGACATTGGTCTCTTTAAATTTTGATGAAGTCACCCAAGCTCCACCCAGGTCATGAGACAGAAGGAAGCGCACTGGAAGAACTTGTGATGCTACTTGACTCAACTGAACAAGAGGAGTTAGCCCTACTACTATGCAGTTACCATGCTATTAAATAGTGCATAGACCAGAAATATCAAACTTGCAGCCCATGGGCCACATGTGTCACGCACTAGCCATGCCCATGCCAGTTTAAAGAAGGGGGGAAAAATCTCAATATGTCATGTGATGTCACCATGACGCCATGAGTTTGACACCTCTGGCATAAACACGCAAAGCATTTTATTCAGCTCTCTGGTTTTTGCTTTTGCTTGCTTTTCTGGAACATTCAGTTTTCATATTTCAAGAGTAACCATTTGTTTGGGAATGTATTGTAATACATTCATCACTTTAAACTTATTTATTACTATTTACTTACTCACAAGAACCAATTTGGTCTAATTGTTAAGGTATCAGACATGAAATCAGAGACTGTGAATTCTAGTCTCCCCTAGAACATGAAAGCTGCTGGGTGATTCTGGGCCAGCTCTTTTCATTAATCTGTTATAATGAGGCTTATTTGTGGAGGTAAACAACAGTACTGTGTGTTAATTAACTACATTCTCTCTCTTGCAGTAATCATAAAAACCTAGCATAGCAGGCAGACGCTTCATGCCTATAAGTTTCCTTTAAATGCAAAGGTTAATCTATGACTAAAGCAGAGGTCTCCCAAACTTGATAACTTTAAGACTTGTGGACTTCAACTCCCAGAATAGCTGGCTGAGGGATTCTGGGAGTTGAAGTCTACAAATCTTAAAGTTGCCAAGTTTGGGGACTCCTGGACTAAAGAGTCATTTCAATAAAACCAAGCCTTTTTTTTTTTGTTCAAGGCAGAAAGTTCCTCATTCTTAATATTTTAAGGGGTTGAAAATGCTTTTGAGGGCTTGAGAACAGAGGTGAATTCAACAGTTTCTGACCAGTTCTGGAGAACTGGTAGCAGATATTTTGAGTGGTTCAGAGAACCTGCAAATACCACCTCTGACTGGACCCACCCCATCTATTCTCTGCCTCCTGACTCCCAGCTGATTGGCTGGGTCTTCTTTTGTTGTGCTGCATGAGGAGAACAGAGCTGGAAATCAGGTTAGTGGGGTGGGGAAAGAATGGGATTTTGCAGTAATCTTCTCCCAGGAGTGGGGAGGGAATGGGGATTTTACACTATCCTTCCCCTGCCATGCCCACCAAGCCATGCCCACAGAACAAGGAGTAAATTTTTTTGAATTCCACTCTGCTCTGGGCCAATCATTTTCCCTCAGTCCAGCTCACCTCACAGGATGTTGTTAGGGAAGAATAGGCAAAGGAAGGAATATTAGGTATGTTCACTGGCTTGAGTTATTTGCTAAAATAATAAAGGAGTAAAATAATAAAAGGATAAAAAAAATTAAACTCTTACTTTGCTGTCTGACCAAATAGACTTCATGAACAATGAAACAATAATAGTTAAAGTATGACTGTAATACTGTATGGTTTTTATTCATACTAAATTCTCTTCTCTCTCCCCTTATGTTGCTCATACAATGTGAAATAAAATTGTACTTCTATATAGAAAATGAAAGAGCCTGGTTTTCAGACTGATGCTAATGTGTTGCTCATCGGTATGTACACCAGCTTCTTGTTTCTAGCATTTCGCTTGTACTGGGGATTCATTTTTCCTTTGTAGCTCAGCTCTGCAGAGGGCTTTTCTGCAATTTGCTGGTGTTACAATACGGCTCTGCCAAGCTTCAAAGAAATACTTTGCTTCAAGGAAGATTTGAATGAACCACCTCTTCAAAGCTGCTTTGTGAAGTAATAGAGATCCCTTGACTTTTAATACTAATCTCTTCCTGAGCACCCCCTCCCCAACCTCTTTCTTGTTTTACTCTTGCTGTGAATTAATCTATGAAAAGCCTTCTTTATCAAGCATTTTCTCCTGCAATGCTGGCCAATGATCAGCTAGTTAGGCTGTTCCAGCAGGAAGTGGGGGGTCCTTTCTTATGCATTGCAGAAAGGCAGCCATAAGCCTCCTTCAGGTCTCCTAGAGCATGGCTGGGGAAAGTGGATTTGACCTGCTGCCTCAGTTGTCCATAACTTCTCCTGGATACCTTTGGCCAAAGGTTTGGCATGTGTGTCCTGGGAGAAGCAGGTCAGTAGTGCCAGTAACCATAACTTTGGCACAAAGCGTGACCCTTGGAAGCGATGCAGAAGGCGCAGCCTCTCCCATTGGGAACCAACAGTCGTCCCCCCCAGCGAAGTGACAGTGGACAAAAGTCCCTGGCAAATCTTTGAGTTCTTTCCTCAGCTATCAAAAGGCACAACCTGTTTTTGGCTTCCCCCATCCCCAGAAGCACTCTGCCAGCCAAAAACATTGGCCTTACCTTCTAATTCTAGCCCATGGGGGTCACAAAGGTAAGTCCTGCACTCGGCTGAAGGGTGGGGGCCAGTGGGTGGGTGGAGTAATGTGGGCAGGGCAGCTTTGTGGTCCCACGTGGTCCAGATTAATGGCTTCAGCAGGTCATATCTGTCCCACAGGCCAAAGTTTGAGGATCCCTGGCTTACAGTATGTGTTGAAGGCGCTTGGTCTGGTTCCCCTGGTCCAGCTGGCCCAGCTTCTATGTGAGACACTTTCAGTGAACGTGATGGCCAATCCCAAAGCCATCTTTTTTTAAAAAAATTCAAGTTTTTATTTTATAGCATATAAAAATTCCAGTTTCAATTGAACAGTGTGTTTTCTGGGTACAATAGTTTTAGGAAATAATAAACAAAACAGAAACTAAACCTTTTTTTAAAATGGTAGATGAAATAAACTTAAAAGATACATGGAGAGAAAGAAATGCTAAAACTAAACAATACACCTTCTACTCAAATAGACATTTATCATGGTACAGAATAGATATGATATGGATGTCAACAGAATTGTTGGCTAATATTCAAGAAATAAATATTGAAACAAGTATTTGGGCAGATCACAATCCAATGACAATTAAATAGAAAGGACAAAGAAGAAGATTTAGATGGACATTAAATAATACTATATTAAAGGAAGAAGACTTCACACAGTGGATGGAGAAAGAACTGGCTTTCTTCTTTCGAGAAAATAAAAAAGAAGATACATCAATTCAGAATGTATGGGATACAATGAAGGAATTAGAGGATGAGTATAAAGGACTTAAAAAAGAGCTACAGAAAATGCCACAGAAAAAGGACATTAAGTTAAAAATGGATATAATTAAATATAAAATGGGCCTAATAGAAAAAGAAGAATTAGCACAGAAAATCAGAGGTGCTAAACAGAACTACTTTGAAGATGCAAATAAACCACATAGATGGGTAGCATATCAATTGAGGAAGGAGAAAGAATCTAGGAAAATACCCCAGTTAATAGATGATCAAGGTCAAGTTTGCCACAGCAATAAAGAGAAGAAGAAAATCATTCTACACTTTTATGGGAAATTATATGAGCAAGAGAATATTGATGAGAAAAGAGTTAAACAGTATTTACAGAATGCTAGATACCTAAAGAGATACCTAAGATACCTAAATCATGGTCAGAAGCTTATATTACACTTGTCCCAAAAGAGGAGGCTGATCCATTACAAATCAAGAACTATAGACCTATTTCCTTACTAAACACAGATTATAAAATGTTTGCTTCAATATTGGCAGAAAGACTTAAAAATACTTAAACAATTNAGAAGCTTACATTACACTTATTCCAAAAGAAGAGACTGATCCATTACAAATTAAGAATTATAGACCCATTTCTTTACGAACTGCCGACTTTTCTGATCAACAAGCTCAGCGTCTTAGCCACTGAGCCATCATGTCCCAGAAAAGCTGATACACATGAATAATAAAGGAAATAATTCCCAGTATTGATTAAAGGAAACTCCTCTTTCCCCCCTCCTTCTTTCTGAGATAACAAAGAAAAGTATGAGAAGCGATTGGATTTCTCATAATATTCTTTGAAGAAATCAAGAAAATGGACAATAAAGATTCAATATTTTTGCAGTAAGTAATGCAGGACTTGACCTGTGAATCCACCATAAATCAACACTCGAACCAATGCCTCAGAAGATTCTGACATTTCAAGTTCACGTAAAGCATGAGATTATACTTAGCCTGAGCATAATATGCTTAATATTATGTTATGAATGTAAATCTGCAAAAAAGACTACATCAAGAAGCACCCCAAAGAGTATTCTGACAGATAGGTCTTCGAGAAGAATGTGCATCCCTAAGACCCATGCAAGGTGAGTTCTGTTTATCAGAATGCTGTTAGTTAGAAGCATGCGTGTGCAAGCAATTTGATCTATTGAGGTATCCAGAAGGTATGGATACTGTGGATGCTGTGGAAATACCATATCATAGCAGGAAGTGTAGCTTCAGAAGCAGCATCTCCTCTACATAATTAGTTTGATGCCAGTCCTTTCTTCTCTCTTTCTCTCTCTCTTTCCCTCTTTCACTATCTCTCTCCCCTTCCCTCCCTCCCTCCCACACACAGAAACTTTCTGGACTCTTACTTTCTGAAACACAATAAAGGAACCTATGTGCAGATCCCAGGAGACAGGACTAGGCACAGTTCTTGGCTAGCAAGTGAAGTTGTTCCACTTGCCTATTTCAACTCTAGAAACTCTATGGATGTCCAGAAATGTTAATACTACTGCTTGTCATATCTGGATACCTGAATAGATTTGTAAACAATCAAAGCATTCCAGATGAATTTGGGAAGGCAGTTTAAACAGGATTCCACAGAATTAGGAGACAGAAAGTTGGTTATCTGAATGTGACCTGGTTTTACATACCTGTAGACACATGACACCCTGTCCCAAAAAGCATATACAGCAAGGCTGGGAAGAATGAAGTGTAGAGCCCATAGATTGGAGCCACTGAAGTGAGCAGAGCAAAGGCCATTCCTGCAGGAAGAACAAACAGAAAGAATCATAGAATCCCCACTGGTTCTAAACCCAAAGAATAAACTATTAGATGGGACAGGAATTTTGATTTTCAAGAACATAAACCCCAAGTTGTAGGTCTGGTTACCTTGCCAAAACACTGCTGACATTATCAGTTCCTTTGAGGTAATAGTAGGGACAGAATGCCTTAGCTCTGTCTTCTGCCCTTCCTATTGTAACTTGGTAGAATAGAGAGGATATTAGCCAACTCTGAGTAGCAATAAATTATTTCACTTTTCCAATGGTATAGGACTTAACCTTGGATAAAGAGTTGACAGAACAATAACCTAATTTGGGAGTATGCCACCTATAGAGCTACAACTTCTATTATTCCTCGTCACCAAATATAAGTTTGCTCCTGATATTTCAGTCAAACATAAGTTTGCTTACGTTCTTCCACATGCAGAGCATTTCTCTTACTCTTTTATGAGTATCTATAACCCACAAATACTTAGATTCAGTAATGTGGCTTCTGTTATTAGACAAACATTACTAGGCTTTCCATTCCCAACATTCAGAAAACAAATATTGTCACCCCATTGCACTTCTTGAAAAAAAAATACTTAGGGTAAGAGTAAACCTTTGAGGCAATAAGTTATCCAAGAATACTTTCCAAGTTTCATAGATATAAATGAAAATATTCTGTAACCACATCAAATACTTCCCACCAACTCATCCCAATGCAGGGAGTGTGAACATAATTTCCTGTATGATTTGTTTCAAAACTTGGATGGGAACTATATTCTCTTATTTTCTGGAAAGACACTCATTATTTTGCTTTAATTATTATATAGCTTCCATTCTGGTCCCAGACCAGAGGAATTGGGTTCTAGTCTCTAGAAGTTGAATGATAATAAATCCTTATTACATCCTTAACATGTTGAAAGCTTTGCATTACTTTTCATGTAAACAGCCACCAACCTCTGGAAACAGAAATCCAGGATTTTGATTGTGGCATCTTAACAGGAAAAGAGCTCCTCTCACGCTGCACAGGGTTTGTTCAAAGCACCTCCAATCTACTTTGATTGGATCCATGAATAACTGGCAAAGCCTCCTTTTTTCTCTCTGTCAACAGTTAGAGGACGACACGCAACAGCAGTCTTGGCTGGGGACTTGGCAGGATGCATGGCTTTAACGCCAGCTCAGCTGCCTTGCCAAATCAAGGGCTGGCAAGGGACAAATGGGAGGGCAAGTAAGGCATGACTCCAGTCCAAAGCAAAAAAAAAAAAAATCCTNTGACTCCAGTCCAAAGCAAAAAAAAAAAAAAATCTAGGTACTGTGTCTCCCTCCTTGTTCTACTTTGCTTTTATCTCTTGCACTGAATAGCTGTCAACTTTCACCAGAGACAGAAAGATACCCTAGAGAACAATCTTTGGAGCAAGGCTGACTACCCACCCTGTGTGCAATTTCTTAGACAACTGGGACTCGTAAGTCTTCCTCCCTGGTAAGTGTGCAGAAAAAGGCAGCCATCCAAAACCAGACAATGATTATAAGGTGTGCAAAGAGAAACTACCTATCAAAAATCCTAAAAGAGGAAGAAGCAAAGAGAGGTGAAAGGAGAGAGGTGGTTAGAAGAACAGCAGAGATCTGAATTACAAGGATGACAGCTGGATTTTGGGATTCTGTGCGTGGAATCAGGGAACACTTTTGGGAATAAGGGAAGGCAGGCAGACACAGCAATCAAAATCCAAGTAGAAAGGAGAATAAAGACCAGACCTTAAGAAGAACATAGGAGTAGTTTGGAAGCACAAGAAAGTAGAAATCCTCCTGCCCCAGAGAAATGGGGCAGCTCTCAGAATCTACAGGTGAGGGAAAGGGAGAATGAAATAAAGATTATTTTTCCCCCTTCAAAAATGGAGGTAAGAAGTAGGGCATTCCTGTCAGGCTTGTGAGGAAAACAGAAATAAAATATTTGAGACTGATTTTGGAACAACAAAAATCTATGGAGGAAGAGAGAGAAAGAGAGATTGATGGAGGGACAAGTATGGAACAGAAATGAGTCAGTCAATGATATTGTTTGCCTATCCCTAAATTTGCCTGTTTTGTTATGCAGTTCAATAGATCTTTCCAAAAGGAAAGAATTGCTGGTCCTGTTCAGGCTGCAAAATTCTTGGGCACATGACTACAAGCTCCCAAGTCTTTTGTTCACCTTCTGTTGCATGACCCTGCAACAAATTGCACCCTTGCACACCCACAGACACCCACATACAAACTCACCTTGAGGGATGTGTACAACGCCCACGGTTAACCCTGCCACCAGGTCCCCCAAGAGCCATTTCTTCGGCTGGTACTTGGGCAGCCAACTTGCAATAGGCAGCCTGCTTCTAAACAAGTGCAAGGCTGCCGCTTTGGAGCAGTGGCAGCAGCGGCTCAGCCTGCCCTTCACCATCCCTGCTAGGCTGCTGCTCTCCGGCTCCAGGGGCACACCATAGACTCGTTGGAAGCCCTCTTGGGTGTAGATGCCACGGTACAAGGTCAAGGTGCTCATGCTGAGGGTGGCAGGCCGGCTGACAGAATGCTCCCTCTTATTTTTTATTCTGGGCTAGACTTGACTTTCTGAACCAATCAAATACTTGAGGAGCTGAGATTCTCCTCCCTCTGGAAAGCCAAAGAGGTTTTGGGCAGGAAGGAGGAGGAAGCAAAGGGGCCAAAGGCCAGTCGCCGGCCACCAGGCGCTCTCTGAGTCAGCACTCCAGGCACTTTCACCAGCATCCCTGCAGCCAGAGACTTCCCTCACTGGAACAATACCTTTCGTTCTCCCTTCTTGTCCTTGCATTTTCAATTCTTTCAAAGCAGCTGGATTGCTCTGTTCCTCTGCTGGGGAATTCTAACTGAATGCCCCTCACGACTACTTAACTTTCAGCAAATTTTCAGAAAGTTTAATATCCACATGGGGGGTATCCCAGAGAACTGGCTTCAAGCTTTCCTTGATTTAAAAAAAAACAACGAAGCAACTTGCCTGCTCAGTGGTGCATAATTCAGAGAACATGTTTTTCCCATGTCGCTTGTCAGTTTTTTTCTGAACACAATGTAAGGTGTTGGTTTAANTTTTCTGAACACAATGTAAGGTGTTGGTTTAAAGCCCTGAACAACATAAGAGCTAATTCTCCAAGAGACTCTGTTTCTTGCTTTTAAAGTTGTAGCAACGTTTCAGCAGAATCTCATCTGCCATCATCAGGCTTCTGTATTGTGTTCGTCTTTTGTTCGTCTATTGTGTATGAACACAATGCAGAAGCCTGATGATGGCAGATGAGATTCTGTGTTCTGGTCTTCTTGGCTTTTAAAGGCAGTGGCAAAGAGGACCAATTTGAATCCAAGCTTTGCTATAAAGAGAAAGGGAAAAACACTTAATCCTCATGTGAATTATTCCAAATCTCTGCTCAAGGATGCTCTTAGCTGTCAAAAGGACAAGCCAGGAACTGAGTTGAATCTAATTCCTCTCCCCTGTCCCATGATGTGTAGGGAGAGAAATCTAAATCAATATCACATGGAAAAAAGAAAATGCCTCCTTTCTCAATATCAAGACCCTGATCTAAATCAGAGGTCCACAGATATACCTAAGCATAATTAAAAAGAAAAGCAGGGCTGGATATCTCATGTTAGTTTAAATTAGGTCCAGAGAGGAAAATTTGTGGAAGATGGCAAACCATTTCTGAAAAATCTTGCCAAGATTAATCAAAGAGTTGCAAGAAGTCAAGAGCAGATCAAAGGAGGCATGCCTTCAGACTATGTGTAATTTACTTATGGAATTCATTGCTCTTTTTAAAAAAGTAAGAAAAAATTGGAGGATGACAAATGACAATGAGTGACATTTGGTTAGGATGAAAAAAAAAGTTGGTTCTGCTACCACTGGCTGTCTCTCCCTTAACCCAATGAACAACACCCAAAGCTGGCCCTACGCAAGCAAATGGTTGTTGATCTGCAATCTTATCTAAGTCTTCAGTCCTACAGTCCAAATCTACAGTCTTGCATTTCATTGAGGTAAGTCAGTTAGAAATCTGTTTAGATGACGAAATCAATTGTGATCATGTGGCATAACAAATGTTTTAATCATGAAGGCACCACAAGGTTCCTCACTACATTTAATTGCCAATCAGATGCTTGCTTGGTGATACCCAGTATAATTCCTCCTGCCCTTCATTGCCTTATATCAGCTTTCTGATCAGAAGAGAATTCCAGAGTAATGGGAGCACTTTCTTGTCGTTGGCAAGGTGGTCTTATATTCTCTGCATTTGCCTGCAACCATGAAACTGTCTATCAGTCATAAGCGATACCTTGCAAATCTTTTAAGATGCTTATCTCATTTCATGTTTCTTGAGAATTCACATAAAAATTAGGAAATGTATTTCATACAGAAGTCCCACCAAAAATGGGAAAACATCCTGTGTCCTATGTTCTTTATTTCTCTTAAAAATTCTCTTACACAAAGTTATAGAATACTCCTAAGGTCTTCCTAAGTTGAGGTTTTAATTGACTGCTTATTAATTGTGCCTTCTTTTCAAAGCAGCATGTCTTGACTTTCATTTAAAAGTGTAAAGGTTTCAGAAATGTTAAAGATGTAATTGAAAGGCAGAAGTTTCTCAGTCTCTTGATTCATATATTATCAATTCTGTAAGCTGCTGAGCTTCTAAATTATTTATTTATACCTGAAATTATTGTGTATTGATGTTTCTTGCATAGGCCCAAACAGGCAAAATCCTGTCTCCAAGGAGCATACAATTTGCTAAGATTACACAGTTACATTTGAGTATCTATCATGGCAAATATTGCCAAGGAAAAAAAAATCAACTTGCTCATTTGAATAGCTGGATAAGACTGTTCCAGGGATATAAACTAAATTGAAAAGTTGAAAAATCACCCCAGAAGAAGATAATGGGAACTATACCTGAATTATTGCTAAGCAAACTACAGCTTTGTCATAAAAAAGTAGAGTTTTGCTTGGCTTGAAGACTTTATTTCAATCATAAGATACTTGGCTAAGTATTAAGTGACTACTAGAGTTGATCACCAGCAGGGAGATCATCTCAAATAATGGTTCACCTAACCAATTTGTGTGAAGATGGGACAGATGGGAGGGACAGATGTTACATAACTTGGACTACTTGGTTGGAAAGCAGAAAACAGAGGCAATGGGATAAAGTAGTCACTGGAAGCAGGAAAGCTATCAGAATATGCCACCAACCACTGGTTCCTACCATACTTGTATCTGATCACATAGATCTTCTCAAAATCAGCATGTCTTTTGATTATTCTGGTAACCAAACTTGATGACCAGGTGCAATCCTAGCTTCTCTACTCAAATGCAAGTTATTGATTGAAATTGCAGTTATTAGCTGTAAACAATGAATTATCATTCTGAAATCACAACATAAGAGTTTTGTTGTGATTTCACTTGACTCCTGGTGATGACATATCCATGTCCATATAATTTACTTCACAACAGTATGGAAGTGGTTTGGCAGTACTGTCTTATGGATAATTAGTTTATTATGAAAATAGAATAACTGGTACTGAAAAGGAGGTGTATCCTGTAATCTCACAGAATTATCTATTTTCCCTTGGAGAAGAGCAAACAAAAATGAAAAAGGGAATAATATTTTGTCGCAATGAAAAAGGGCCATCACACAAATGTACTGGGATTGAAACATCTCAAATTTCCAGCCAATACTTTTAGTAATATCATTAACCAGAATGAATACTCATTTTGTCTCTGTCAGTATCACTGACTGAAAAAAATCTTGTCCTTGACTATTGTTGAATCATTGATACATAGTGGTGTAAAATGAATAGAAAACATTAAGTTATTCAAGATGCAATTTTAAATGTGCTCTATAAATAATGTCTTTTCCGGCCTTGTTGATATCCAGATCTTGTAGCCAAATTCAGAAATTATGAAAAACCTTTAACCTGGCTTTCTTGGCAGTATGCTTAACCTGAGCTCTCCCTGCAAATTTGTTTTGTTTCCAGTTGCCTGGCCTTTGCATAACCTGCTCTAGAGAAGATCCATTTTTTACAAACAGTTTAAAAAAATAAATAAAACAGCAACTCAGGCCAAGAGCTGCTATGAAAACAAATGCTTCTTTGGGTTGCCTGAAGCCCCAGTTCAGAACAGATTTTCTGTGCCCTTTCTCTTCCAGCTCCATTACACTGAATGTGAAAAGAAAGCCATTGTGTTTGCAAGATAGACCAGGCACTGCTCAATACTCCATCATAGTCTTCCCACAAAGACTTTCAAGGGAATAATGGAAGCGGGAGAGGGGTTAGTTGGAGGCAGAACTTTCAGCTTTGGGAGGCATCTATTTATTGCATCCCACACTGCTATATCTTTTTCATGCTTAATATTTAATATTTAAGCAATTTGAATGGGATGGCAATCATGACAAAATAAATTAGGGAAATGGAAATGTAATTTTAAGATTCTTAAAGTAAATTACTCTCTCACACTGAGCTCTATCAACATGCAGGCTTGTTGTTATGAGGAAAAGTGGAGAATGGACAACTACTTATGCAGCTTTCAGCTCCTGGTGAAAAGATGGAAATGTTAATTCAACAGATAAATGGATGTAAGCTTTTTATCCATTAATTAAAAGTAGGACAACCATATGTAACACAGTATTATGTCTTTTGTGTGCGCACTGAAACACACTTTGCCAGTTTGGGAAAACTGTAGTCTCAGCACATCAAGTATGCACCCAGTTGGAAAATCCAGCAGTACAAGAATAGTCATCTTTTAAGATTTATGTGGCACAAGTGAAATATATTATTGTACAGATTTTAACAGTTTTAGCTAGACAAACCAGTGCCCATTAAGTCTTCATTTCAGATATTATTTCCTTATTTAAACAGAGAAACTGAATGACCACTGGTAGGCAAAAAAACAGTGGGGGAGCAGGAACAACTTCCAACTTCCTGCGAGCTTCCCACTGACTTTCCTTGTAGGAAACAGGAAGAGAGCAATGGAGATGATGATCAAGTGACCATGGCTAACTTCAGCCGGCTTTGGCAGCATTGAGGCAGTAGCAACTTTGCCACGTTCAATTCCACAGGAACTTCAGATTTTGGATACTTTCTGTTAAATTAGCCCATTTGGTTCAAAAATTATTGCCCTTTGATGTACCATTTTGCTCAGGTTTCAATCATGACAAGAATTTTAGCTGTATACATTTTGGTCCACAACCCCACACTCAATGAAAAGAAAAGAAAAAAACACCTATCTATCAGATTAAATGCCATATAATGCTTCAAGCAGCCTTTCAAATAAAAATAAAAATCATGGGAACCAATAGGTTTGGGTTAGCACTCTGAACGCTGGGAAAGCAAACACTTTTGGTCTGGATGACTGACCCAGATTGGATCCTGCAACATTCTCCTGGGACAGGTGTATTCATCTTTATTCTTCTATTAATTCCCATCACCCCAATAAACCTATCCTGTAATTTAAGACCAATAACTTGAAGCTGTGCAATTGATGCATGTGCACTTACATACATTTTATTTATTTATTTGTCAATTGCTTACAAGATAATAGGTATACGTAGAAACATGAGTAAGAGTACAGCAAATAGGTAGGATTAAATGGGGACATTAGGAGAGGGACGGGAGGCAGGATGGTGCACTTATGCATGCCCCTTACAGACCTCTTAGGAATGGGGTGAGGTCAACAGTGGATAGTTTGAGGTGAAAGGAGTGGGGTTTGAGGATGTAACTTACAGAGTCAAATAGTGCATTCCAGGCATCGACCACTCTTGCTGAAGTCTGAAGTCGTACTTTCTGCAATCAAGTTTGGAGCTGTTAACATTGAGTTTGTATCTGTTGTGCAGTTGAAGCTGTTGCAGTTGTTGCAGTTGAAGCTGAATTGTTTCAGTTGCAGTATTGTTTCAGTTGCAGTATTGTTTCAGTTGCAGTATTCAGTTGCAGTATTGTAATAACAACTGTACTGTTGCAGTTGAAGATGAAGTTTATATATATTTATATATAATATATATATATGTGTGTGTGTGTTTGTGTGTGTGTTGTTCAGCTTCCTTCGGGTATTATCCCATGTCATTGTAGTGCTTTTAACAGTTTCAGCAGAATCTCATCTGCCATCATCAGGCTTCTGTATGGAGTTTGTATGTGGTCAGGGTCTCCACAGCCGTTGGTTTTTAAATTTGAGGCTAGCCTATTTATTGTGGCAGGATGTTTTTTTTCCTACATCTTGATTGGTTGGGAGTCTTGGTCTGTGTTTATTGAACTTGGAGTTTGTTTGATGGTGTTTCTGGTTCAATACAAACTCAATACAGAAGCTTGATGATGGCAGAATGAGATTCTGCTGAAACTGTTGCTACAATTAAAAGCACTACAATGACGTGGGATAATACCCGAAGGAAGCTGAACAGCACACATGTAAGTACCCGCGAAAGCTTAAAAAAACAAACATATATATATATATATTATATATGTATAAACTTCATTATAATATAGCTCCATTTTTCGCTCTGCCTGTGGTCCATCTTGCCTCAGTTCAGAAACTAAGCAGAACCAGATGCGCTTCATACTTGGGCACGAGGAGAATAGCAGGGTTGTAGATGAAATAAAGATACCAAAAGGTGGCAAGGGTTATTTTGGTCTTGTTGTCAAAAAAACCCAACAACAACAACAGAACCAAACCGCGCACGGATGTGTCCAAGAGGAAAAGCGCAACACAAAGGAATGCTACTTGTTTTAATCGACCATCGATCTACCTGAGAGTCCCTACCATAAATGGCAATGGTTCGAGTCTCCTCTGAACCGTTAAGGCGGCATCAGACGATCCGAAGGAGCCGGACGGGTTGCGCGTATGAGCGAACCCTATCGGGGTCAAGGAAGTCCGGGTGGCCCCCAAAGAGCCGCTCCGCCGCCTCAGCCCCAGCAGCGCCGCCGGCGGGCGCTGCTCCCCGCCCGCCTCGGCCTCGAGGAAACGCCGGCTTGAGTGCGGCTGCCGCGGCGCGTCCCAAGGCCCGAAAAAGCCATTCTTCTTCAAGGCCTGGGCGGTGCTGCGTTTGGAAGGGCAGCTCTGCAATTCCTTCTATTGTTCCCAGTGGCGTCTTATCTCGGCGGCTGGCCGCCCGGCCTGCTGGCTCGGCACGTCCTGTCAGCAGCCTTAATTCCACCGCAGGGAGCTTCCCCCTCGGACTCGCATTGTTCGCGCGGAGGATCGCTCCCGGATGGGTTCCTGTGTTTTGGAGAGGCCTCCGAGGATTAGCCCTGGCCTCTGGCCAGCTGGCAGCTCGCAGGCTGCCAGGGTGATGGGGTGGTCGGGGCCCCGCTGGAGGGTGTCCTCTTCGTCGTCGCCCTCCCCTCCCTCCCGGCGCTATTGTCTTGACGGCAGGAAGCGGGCCCAACACGCGAACGGGGCCAAAATAGACGGCGGCGGCCCCGGCGGAGGCAGGTCGCGCTCCCCCTGAGCCTCGTGGGCTCGAACTGCAGCCACCCCGGGCGCCTCGGGAAGCGGGGCGGGAGGTGGCGCGGGGGGAATTGAGACACGCGGTGCCGCCGTGCCGAGGTGGAGGAAGGGCGGGCGGGGGAGGCAGGGAGGACTGCTGGCCTGACACGTGCATAGACCTCGCTTGTCCGGCAGATGTTTCCCATCTGATCGACGCGCGCTCAACGTGTGGAGAGATGCTATCTCCTGGCCGAGCAGTCCGGAGTCGCGCCCGCCAACCCTTCCGATGCAGAATAACTCCTGTGGACAGTTTGCAGGTGCGCTGGGCTGCCCCTAAAATGGAGGCATCCCAACCTGCCCTCTGGTGTTTGTTGTTTCGTGTTTATCTCTCTGCCCTCTAGCCTTTATTGTAACCCTGATCCCTGTCGCTGAACCAAGGGGTGGTCAACAAGGCCTTTAGGTCAGGGCTCTTCAAACTTGACAGAGTTTTAAGACTTTGGGGACTTCAACTCCCAGAATTCCTCCTCCAGTCGTGTTAGCTCAGGAATTCTGGGAGTTGAAGTCCACAAAGTCTTAAAACTTGACGAGTTTGAATTGCTTTAGGTGAAAATGCAATCGGGTATGAATCAATCATTCAGAATAGAACTGGAAGGGACTTTAGAGGTCTTCTAGTGCAACCCCCTTCCTCAAGCAGAAGACCCTATACCATTTCAGACAGGTGGCTGTCCCGCCTGTTAAAAACCTCAAGTGATAAAGCACCCACAACTTCTGAAGGCAAGCTGTTTTTCACTAGCTAATTCTCCTTGCTGTTAGAAGGTTTCTCTTTAATTCCAGGTTGCTTCTCTCCTTGATTAGTTTCCATCCATTGTTTCTTGTCTTGCCCTCTGGTGCTTTGGAAAATAAGTGAAATCTATAAAGAGCCACAAATGTACTTGTCTTGTTTATCTGAAGTATTTATTTACCATGCTGGTCACATTTCTTCCACTCGGGTTACAGGCTTCAGATTTCTGGAAGTCGGAGTTCACATTTGTTAAAGTTACTGGGGTTGAGAAACACTGGGTTAGAAGACAATTTTAAAAACAGATTGTCAATGAGCACAGCGAAGGGATTTGTTTTCTGTTCCAGACAGGTTCTTACCATTCTTCCTCACAAAATCCCAGTCTTGGTTTTCTTTCCAGTTTTTTCTTTTTCATTTTTCATTTAGAAAGTCTCTCAAAACCTGGCTTTCGACAAGCTTGAGGATCCTATTGATGTTGGGAGCCAGCAAAATAACCACACTTGGGTGTAGGATATTCATGCAGTTTTATTTATGTCTGTGTTTTAAACTTTTAAAAATTGTTGTCCCATTCTTGTTTACTTGATTGTATCATGATATATCACCCAATTACACATGTGAGATAGGCAGCTGTATAAATGTAGAAAATTAATAAACAGCTCTACAAAAGCTGTAATGCTGGAAAGGGGGGAAGGAAGGAGATGGAGGATGACCAAGAGCAAAGTGGACAGACTCGGTTACAGTGGTGGGGGTGCACTTTTGGGAGACCCAAAAGAACAGGTTAATATAGACCATCATGGAGAAAATCTACCTATGTGGTCACAAAGAGTCAAAAACAACATGCCACATAATCAACTGTAGGATGAAAAAAGGGGACTTCTTAGTTGTTGCTGGTATTAAGCAATAGGGAATCATATAAGGTCCTATAGCTTTCCAGTGGAACTTGATCTCTTTTCTGTTGCTGCTGTGCAACACCAACATATTGATGGGGGTGATAAATATTGATGTAAGTACAGTTGCTTTGCTGGGCCAGATCAATGAAACTCATCATTCTGTATCCAATGGTGACTGGCTAAATGCCTGGAGAATGTTGATGAGTTGCAAAACTCCACAACAATGGTGGTGAAATTAAAGGCTGTATATTTCCTCAAAGTTTTCCTCCAAGAACCATTTCAATATGAGATACTAGCAACTCTTATTGCAAACTTCTATGTTAATGAGTTCCATAGTTGTGGAGGCATTTGGGAGAGGAAAATACCCTGTTTTGCTTTTCTTAAAATCTTCATTTTGAGGAAAGGATGGAGGTGATTTCTGCTTTCCATACCATTCATGTAAAAAAAATATCAGGAAGAAAAATGGTTTAAAAGATCCACCAGCTTGGTATTTATTAAAATTAATAAGGCAAATGCTTGCACTATTGGCAAAAATCTCATCTTATACAGAACTGTACTAAGACACAGCTACAATGGCTGCTGTTTTTTTTTAATAAAAACCAAGCAGTTATCTCTAACCTGTTTCAGATATCCATTTTAATTCAAAGCCCCCTTCTCGTTTAAAAAGTAACTAGCAAATATGGCAGCCTTTTTACTTATTAAAATATTGTATCCCTGTCTTTAGTTTACTCACATCTCCAAGACAGATGTTTGAGACTTAATTTTACTCCTGTTATTATGGACTAATCTGCTTTCTGTGAAATGTATCCACTTGTTTCTACAATTTTTCAGGGGAATGTCTGCAAAATTGGAAAAAAGAGTTTACTCATTAAGAATGATTGCAGGAACTGCCCGGCTTACTTCAGTGTGGTTTCATAATGTCATCAGATGGCCAAGTCTGATTGGTTAACATGTAGCTGCTGCTTGATGCCATGATTTATGATGCCAATTCAAGATTATCTATATATAGAATACATGAACAAGAATGAAGCTACATAAAAATGTGGTGATATGCCTTTTCAGGATTTCTACAAGTGCCAATTTTTATGGCCAAAGTCTTTAATGATGGAAATCTAATTATTGATTTATTTATAGTTATTTTGCTGAGTCTTACATGTTGCTACAGTCAAAAGCAACGCTGAATAGTTTATTCAGTAAAAAACACATTGAAACAAGTTACAGTAATAAATAATTGACACATACACAATCAATGCAGGCAATGCACAATTCTTCTAAAAAGGAATAAACACTCAAAACATCCTACAAGGACCTTTTGAAAGAGAATCTATGGAAATCCCAGATCATGAGTTAGGTCTATACAGGAACATGCAACTCTAGATAGAATTTAGGTGGAAATTACAGGGATCAATTGGTTTCTAGAACTGGACGTATTCCATCTTTGTGGAACTAAATCTGAGCCTATTTCTCTCTACTCAAGCCCTAACAGCCACCAAACACTGGGAAAGAACTTCAGCTACACCTTTTGTTTGATCACAGGTCAAGAGATACTATGTAATGCAAATGATGTACTATGAGGTAGCATCACTACCTAATCCTAGAAATAGGAAATAAATAAACAAGCAAACAACAAATAAATCCTGTGACCTCACATTCCAAAGACGTTTTTCAAGAGGCAACTGGATTTCCTTGTTTTTCTTTGAAGATATTTCGCTTCTCATCCAAGAAGCTTCTTGGATGAGAAGCGAAATATCTTCAAAAGAAAAAAAAAAGAAAATCCAGTTGCCTCTTGAAAAAGCACTTTTGGGACAACCATGACCTGGATGACTGAGAATCTTCATGGATGCCTGTAACCTTATCAACATCTTTTATATTTATTTTAAAAGTGTATGTGTGTGTATATGTAAGAATCAAGTTTTGTGGGATCACATAACAAAGGCTCCTAAGGCTGACCTCTTCCCCTCATCCCCGTTGACTGGAGCCACCCATACAGGAAGGAAGGAATTCCCAGTAAAATAGTGTCCCTCTCTCTCAATGCTTGCAGACAATGCAGAACGATGCCATGATTGATGATGTCAAAAGTTATCAAGAGATCCAGTAGACCTATAGATTCAACTCCCCTATCTCTCCCCTAGCACTTGGAGGTTTATCTGTGTCCTCAGGATCATCTGAGTAGTGCTCCTGGTTCCTGTAGTCTGCAATTTTCCCTCTGGAAACTCATTCCGGCTACCACACCGTTCAAAAGGTGTTCATCTCAAATTGTATAGCTAAAAGTCTGTAGACATTCTCAGTCATCCAGGCCATGGTTGTCCCAAAGGTACTTTTTCAGGAGGCAGCTGGCTTTCTTGATTTTTGTTATTGTTTTTTGAAGATGTTTTGATCTGACTGGATGATGGGGAATGGAAAGATTCATATTCCTTGCAGACAGCTGGTCATTTGCATCCTTTTAGACAGCCCTTGCAGCACTTGGAGGTTTATCTGTGCCCTCAGGTTCACCTGGATTTGGATCCAGAAATGGATTTCCAGAGGAAAAATTGCAGACTACTGGAACCAGGAGAACTACTCACTTGACCCTGAGGACACAGATAAACCTCCAAGTGCAGCAACTACCATCTTAAAGGATTCAAATGACCAGCTATCTGCAAGGAGTATAAATCCTTCCATTCCCCACTGTCCTGTCAGAGCTGAAGAAGCTTCTTGGATGAGAAGCGAAACACCTTCAAAAGAAAAAACAGGAAAGTCCAGTTGCCTCCCAAAAAAGCACCTTTCCGATTAGTAATACCTGAAGTTTAGATGCTATTACTTTTTCCTCTTGATTTTTCTGAAAATCACCACCTTCATCTTTAAAAACCAGCCAACCAACTTCTAGCATTCTTCTGCAAGAAGCTTTCTTCAATGGATGTGTGGGATCTTAAGAAGTTTAAGCCCATGTCACACTGAACCAACAGATGCAAAGAGGATGTAAAACGGACAAAAAACCTTGCCATCCATTCGAAAACAGCCCTGCGGCAAGAGGACAGGGTACCATCCCGCCCCCTGGCCCTCACTCTGGTCTCCTGGGCTTCTGCAGCAATTGGCTCACTCTTCTGGGGCTGGCGCTTTCTGCTGCTTCTGCGTTCTGGAGGAGCTAATGACAAGCACTCCAGCACAGCACCTCAAAGCACCTGACCATTCATCCCACTGAGACTGGAGCGACCAAGAAGGATGCCCAGAGACTATTTTTGTTTTATAAGCTTAGTTGTTAATAAAGGTATATTTATGGATTCACACCACTGCTTCATTTCTTTTTTTTTAAATAAATCTTGCTTTGAAACTTTAGAAAATGGTTTCAAGCCTTTGCATGCTTTGTGGGATGGTTAAAGAAGCAGTGGATGGGTTGAGATAGCTGTGGAATGGGCAGGGATACCGTTTGGGATGGCGTAATACGTTGGATAGATAAACTCCAGTTGGCAGCATAGTGGACTGTTATGCGTCACCCTCCCAGGTGCCAACACCTACGGCCCTTTATTATCAATTAATAATAGTATAATTATCCACACATGTCCAAACATAAACACAACTCTTTATTAAACGCTCTGATTCATTGTAGGCAACTCAAACTACATCGGCCCAATCTCAGTCCGTTGTGATGAGACAGGCTGAAGGAAAAGCATCCATTTAAGCCATCTACCATCCTGTCTTGCCACTCCACTGCTCCAGCTGGGAGTTGCACATTGTCTCAGGAGGTTGCGCTTGCTTCTGTCGCTTCGTGTGGAGGCTCTGGGGGCCTTGCACATCCTCATGTGTCGATCAGTTTTCGCCTTGGCTTCCATTTCCCCAGGCTCGCATGTCCCATTGCCTTGCTGGAGGTCCACGAAGCCTTTCTGCAAGACTGGGTAGCGGATGCCGCATGAGATGTGTGCAGGATGAGCAAGCCTTCCGATGATCCTCCTTCACGGTCTCTCTGGCAATGCTGCATGGTGGTGAGAAGTACCTGGAAACTGTGGCCAGGATGCCAAAGCGTTCTCCCACCACCGCTTGCTCCTGACAGCCTGTAGTTTGAAGATCCCTCTCTTCACGGGTGAGGAGATCTGGAAGTGATAGGGCTTCATGAGTAGGTTGTGAGGAGGAAAGGCGCATCCCCACGATTGAGCTAGGCACATCTTGTGGTCATTGGGCAGGGGGTTTGGATGTGGGAGCCCACGATGAGTTGCCTTCCAGCTCCTCCTTTTGAGGTGACTGGCATTGTATACCTGGGCATCTGAAGATGAGCCGTTGGCCTGAAGCAATCGATCTACATGAACTGTGTCAGCATCGACCATGGCGAAGAGGATGATGCTGAAGAAGCCCTTGGAGTTGAAATAAGTGAACCCTGAGTTGAGTGAGCCTTTGCAGGCCACGTGCTTGCCATCTATGCTCCAACGGTGTGTGTGGTAAGTTCCCACTTCTGATACCATTGCTCTGCAACTTTCTTCCATCCTTCTTCAGTGGAGGGGTATGGAGGAAGCTCCTCCTTGTATTCTCGAATGATGGCCTGCACCACTTCTCGACCACAATGCTGAATGGTGTTGGAAATGGAACCTTCTCCAGCCGTACTGCATGCTCCTTGTAGGGAGGCTCCCTGAGGCCAGGTGGCGCAGAGTGAGTGCCACCTTGAGCCAGGTTCCAGGCTGGGCCAGAAGTTGGTGTTTGCCTTGGTTCAGCCTGGGTGCAGCGCTGCACAACTTCGTCAAAAATGGTGGACGGCATCCTCATGAAGTTCGGAACGCCCGAGTGTCTTCGTTCCTGAGCCCACCATCAGCTTGTTGTACAGTCCATCCTCTGCTCTTTCTGGCGAACCATCTTCGATCCACTCTTTTTTTGGGGTGGCTCCTTTTCTTTCTCGCAATAGAGTTCAAGAGCTGCTGCAGATGGCTTTCACTGTTGGCGAACGATGGTGGCTGCCGAAAGGCATTTGTACAATCCACGGTGGACATGACTGGATGCTGTGGGAAGAGGAAGAGCCAGATGAAGGCTGCAGAGGTCTGCACCGCTGGCTGCTGTTCTGAAAGTGAGATGCAGGCGAGTTGCTCCCCCTTTTTATAGGCAGTATTAGTGTCCCTTTGCATCCTCTAGGCATCCTTAATATTCCGAGATAAGGTCCCCTCTGCGAAACGTTTTTTCCCGTTTTAAAACGCTTTGTTTCCATGTCTGCATCCGGCTAGGCATCCGTGTCTGCATCCGTTTCTGCATCCGTTCCTCTTCCTCTGCGTCACGAGCGGATGGAGTTCCACGGGATGGCGTAGGGACGCCTAGTGGATATAGCGGATGCCGTAAACGGATGCAGAACGGATGCGTAGCAGATGCGTAGCGGATAGCAGACGGACGAACTGGATACATTTTCTGCGCAAAAGTTTGGGCAGCCCAAAAACTTTTGGAGCGGAGAAAACGTCAATAAACGGATGCTGGACGGTATAGAGAGGAGTAAACGGAAGGCAGTGAGGTATATCGCGTTTC
>BHFT01008974.1:0-20250 GCA_004320025.1 Laticauda laticaudata
GGACCTATGAAGATCATCTTCCAAGTAAAAAGCTAATATTCTTTCAAAGAAAGAGGTCCATAGAGATTACTCCATTCACTCACTGTGACATCTGCAGCAGAGATGGGCCTAAAACTGATATATGGAATGCATCATCCAAGGTTGAAATTGGACTGATATCCTGGGATTTGAAAGGGGGGAACCTCAAGAACATTTCCTTGGAGGTAATGTAATTGGTCTTGCTTGCCACAGAATTAAGAAATAATATTTTGTTGAGGGGGAAATGTTGGATCATTGCTTCTTACTCTCTATCATACACACACTGTTGAAATTTAATTTGAAACTATTACCTTTATGATTTGCTTAGTTTTATTGAATCAACAGGTTTCTGTAGCCTTCTTTGTGGGCTGGAGAAGCCTCACAAGGTTTGGTATATTCGGAAGAGGTGATTTTGTAGCAAGCAGCTTTTTTGCTATTTATCTTTCTGTGAAAACACTGGTGACAATTGAGTTAATTCGTCTGACTTTTCCAAAGAGAAACCTCTATTAGCTCATGTCCTTTCTGAAGAAGTGCAGCTTGTAAATGTAGTGGTAAATACCAGGTCATCTGAGAATTGCACCTGAATAGGTGTGCCAAATAACCAATCATATATTTATTGAAAAGTCCAAGAATGGAAATGATTTTGGATTATTTCCCTTGATGATTGGCAGAATTCAATCACTGAGTCCAGGGAGGGGGAAAAAAAGAATGTTTTCTGGCCAGACTTCAACAGTGCCATTAGATAATGAAAGCTATTTGCCATAGAGAAAATATGCAGATAATTTCTTTCGCTAACCAGTAATCATACTCTGATTCATAGGCAAAAAAAATGCTAGTGACAAGACTCTAAAGAGGTTTCTATTGAAGCAGAATGTTATATCCTTGCTGGAATATTCTGTCTTCTTCAAAAACTGAGGCATAACCCACCAGAAAGTTAAACATTTTTAAAATAAGATATTGCCATGGGCTTAAGCAAGCTCGGACTGCTCTTCAGAATTATGCAACCATACTCAAATAGTTAGATTTGCCACCATGCCTATCTAAGGCCAATATTTGTTTGGGGAAATGACTGTATCAGCAAAACTATTTTGAAGAAATTCTGGATGCAAGAAATTGTGGGTGCTCCATTATTGGAGGTTTTTAAGAAGAAACTGGTACAACCATTTGTCTGAAATGATATAGGATCTTGTAGGAAGAAAAATTGGTCCAGTTCTAAACCAGAAGAAAGACTCTGGAAATGAAATAGAGCCCTGGCTGGCTGGCTGGAAAGAAAGTCTACTTGGTTTCCAGAAATTTCAGTGACAGCAGCATATTTCTGGTATGGTTGACAAAATGGCTGAGTGAGTGGATGGATCTTTATAGGTTTCTGGGATTATGTGATTGAGATGTTCCAGGGGTTATGCAATGTAGTGAGCCCTGTGACTTTTATTATTTCAATAGTGATGGGTTAATCCTATTATGTCTTAAAGGTGTCCTGGCCTTAGAATTTGAGTGGGGGAATATAAATTCTTAATCCCATCAACTGGACCTGTGACTGAAGTTGTTTTGTTTATGGATTGTCCCAGTCTTTCTGAATGGATACAAAATCTGCATGCCTAAAGTTTATGCTTTTTAGATTGAAGCTGTTTTCTTCTGGCAGGAAGACTGGAGCAGCTTTCTGCCTTTGTTAAAAATTTTCACCATTTCTACTTTGGGGTAGTATTGTATCTTTCAATATTACCAAAAATATTTCATTCTTGGGGGCAGGTTGGCTTCCTAGAGCCTGTTTGCTTGGATGGAGAATTGGACTGGAGGACCTCCAGGCTCCCTTCCAACTCTATTATTCTGTTGTGTTTTTTTCTGTCTGTCATTAAGTATATCTATCTATCAAGCCACAAGAAAGTTTGGAAGGGTATAAGATCTCCTTCCATGGGTAGGTTGTTGGACTAGAAGACCTCCAAGATCCCTTCCAATCTTCTTATTCTATGTTCAAAATCAGTGGTGGCCAACTTGTGGGCTGTGGGCCACAACAAAATTTTAGTGGGCCGCAGATAAATCTCACCCCCAGAGCACCTCCCCCAAAGCAGTTAATCCAGGCTGTGCAGAAACACAAGGCGGCACCACCCACATGGTCCACAGGAGCCCTCCCCACCTACTCATTCCTTACCCAGTAAACTTGCCTGCTAAATTGCTATTTTTCCTTTTCCCGACCATCATCTGTTCTGCTGTGCCGGGAGATTTAGATTAGCTAGGAAGCAGGAAATGGTTGGATTTCTTTAGAAATCTAAGTCTTTAGATTTTTGGCTCTGCTTTTAAGCATCGCTGAACGTCCCTTAGGACTGAAGATTCTACTATTCACATCAAGCAATTTTTATGTGACAGACTGAGCTAGCCAATGGTAGATAGATAGATCACTGAATGATTCTGTGAGCAACTCAATCTGCCTGCCTGATTTGGCTGATTTTGGATAANCTGTGATTCTGTGAGCAACTCAATCTGCCTGCCTGCTTTGCCTGATTTTGGGTAAAAGTTGCTCTTTTTATATAAAAAATTCAATATATATACAAAAATATTTATAATTTGTTTTTTTAAGTTTTCACGGGTACTTACATGAATGCAGTTCAACTTCCTTCGGGTATTATCCCACATCATTTAAAAACTTTAAAAGCACTACAATAACGTGGGATAATACCCGAAGGAAGCTGAACTGCATTCAAATATTTATAATATTTACATACAAGCCATGCCCAGCCAGTCACATGACCGCCAAGCTACACCCACAAATTAGGCCATGCCCACAGAACTGATTAGTAGTCCCTGGGATTTAAAATTATGAGTTTGGTGGTCCCTGAGGTTCAAAAGGTTAGAGATCCCTGTTCTAAATCATGTTCTAAATATTTGTATAATGATCAGATCTCAGAGTTGAGCCTTTTATTTTGCAAGAAGGTTATTCCAAGCCATTTTGAGAAAGAAAACACAGATCTAAATGAAAGGTTTAAGATTGACTGAGAAGTTTCTCTGGTTCTGCTTTTATAAAGACTTTTCCTAAACAGAGATGGCCACATAATGATCCCAAAAGGACCATCATCTCCCAAATTTTTTTGTTTGTTTTACAAATGCCTTTGTGACATCATAAAGAACATACAATTGGATGGAGCTTGCTTTCAACACTTGCCTCCTAGAGAAACTTGTATCCAAACTTTGCAAACATTTTCATAAAGGGCCTCAAAAGCACTTTTAGAATTAAAAAAATTTCAAATGAGGGAGAAGGCAAAGCAAATGCATTTAGTTCTATAGTGAAAACATTTGGGGGTACACCATAAAAATGGCACAGAGTAGCTTATAGAGAAAAAAATAATGTATCTGATATTGTAATTACAACAGTTTAGTGGAGATTTTATTTGAATGATAGGACCACTTTCAATCTGAAATCCTTGTGGTTTTTTTTTTTGTTCTACCCAATTTATTTCTGCAAGATTATTATGAGGATAAAAGTTTCCCTCTTTTTTTTTTTCATTTGTGAATGTGTAGATAGAATTTCTAAACTCCTTAGGGGATGTAGAAATGTAAATCAAAAATAAAAAAACTCAATATGTTGCTGAAAATGTAAAGTCATATAAATTACACAATTAACCTACAGAGGAGACTAAAACTAAAAGATGTTATTAAAAGTATGGGCAGCTTAAAAGGGTCAATTTTTCCATTCAGAGTAAGCCCTACAATTCATTAATGCTAAGTGCTCTATAGCAGTAACACAGGAATAACTTGGAAGGCATGAAGATACTAAATCAGTGTTGGTATGCTGCTGCCGGTTTGCACCGGTTCTAGTGATCTGGTAGCATTGGTCAGCAGTTGCCCACACCACCTGCCCCCACCCTTTCCTATCCTATATTTCCTTTGTTTGTAGCTTAAGCCCATGTCACACTGCACCAACGGATCGAAAGAGGATGTAAAATGGAGAGAAACACTTGCCATCCGTTGGTTCACGAGATTCATCCGTTCTGTACTCACTGCATACGTTTTTCATCCTCTCTATCCGTCCAGCATCCGTCGACTAGTTATCTGCTCAAAAAGTTTTGAACTGCTTGGCTGTGGGGTGGAGGAAGGAGCACTGTAGTGGGGCTGTCTGGTCTGCATGCTGGGTGAGGACTGGCATCGGTGGCGTCGGTGGTGTGGGTGGCATCTGTGGCGTGGCTGACATCGTGGCGTGGCTGGCAATCGGTGGCATCAGTGGCACAGTGGGTCCGATGTTGTGGCTGGTGTGAAGGCTGCCTGTGCTGCTGGACCTCCTGGTAGCCATAGCCTGGTAGGGGAGGGCCGTGGAAGCCTTGAAGGGCTGTGACATAAACCTGGGGTGGAGGAGCAGGCCTGGACTGGGTGGAGCAGGTTCATCTGGGTCTGGAGGGTGGTGAAAGATGGTGATCCTGTCCTTCACCACCTGGTATGGGGTTCTGACATGTTCATGAGGGTCTGGTTACGTAGGTGAGGAAAGGGCTTGTGGTTGGAGGATGGGGCATTCTGTGGTACCAGCTGAGAGAGGAGATGTACGCTGCTCCGATGGTGTCCCTGATCTCCAGCAGGACAGTTGGTCTGCCCTCCGGTATACTGTCTGCTTTTTGGTGGAGGTGGAGCTGGGGTGGATGCGGGTTGGGCTATGGTGGAAGTGCCCTCTCCTTGCTCCCACGTTGTCAGGGGGTCCTCCACGTGCTCGCCACGGGGAGTGCAGCTGTCGGGGGGGTCTCCGTCAGGGACGCTCACAGATACCTGCCTGGACACAGGAGCTGACTCTTTGCCAGAAGAGGACTGGTTCTCAGCGGGCTGCTGAGAGAGGGGTTGTGAGAGGGGCTGCTCCTCGGTGGTGGATGGTCACCTCCAAGTAGCTGCACTTGGCCATTGTATTCCTTCAGTCTGTCAGCTTGACGCGCGCCTGGCAGATTTCTTTGAGGTGCAGTGTAGCCCAGGCTCTCCTGCTTCTTCTGTGTCTCGATGGAGCCTGTGTTCCTTCTGCCAAAGATATTCATTCTTCCTCAGCCATCTCAGCACTTCCTCATAGTTCCTCTTCATTATGTATTGCCTCCTCTCCCGTTCACATGTCTGCCTCTTCCTCCTTTGGCAGGGCTATATGGGACCTCATCAGAGGGGCTTCGAGGTTGTAGGGGCTGCTCCTCCACACCACCACCACCAGCAGCAGCAACAAAACAACCGTAGCAGCAAAAGCAGGAAGCAGCAACCAGCAGCGAGCACGAGCAGCACCAGACCAGCGTACCAGCTGCCAGCAGGACCAGGAGGCAGCCAGCAGGACCAGGAGGAGGACCAGCAGGAAGGAGCCACAGCAGGAGCAGGAGCACCAGCAGGACCAGAGCACAAGGACCAGAGGACAGGAGCAACGCCCAGTGGAGTAAGCACCAGCAGAAGCTCCAGTACCAGGAGCAGTGCCAAGCAGAGTAGCACCAGCAGAAGCAGCATCACCAGGAGCAGTGCCAGCAGAGCTAAGCACCAGCAGAAGCCACCACACAGAAGCAGCATCAGCAGAAGCACCACCTTCCAGAAGCAGCATCAGCAGAAGCACCAGCACCAGAAGAGCGAGCCTGGGCAGCAGAAGCCCAGCAGAAGCAGAGCCAGGGGGTGGGAGGGTGGCCCTGTCCCTCTTGCCAGGGCTGGCAGCAGATGGCAGAGGCTTCTTTTCTTCCCATTGGTTGTTGGTTTGCTTGGCTGGCTGGCTGGCAACTGTGTCTGGCAGCAAGTCTTTCCTCTTGAATGGTGACCTGCTTGCGAGCTGCTTCCCTTTATATCTGCGGGGCTGATGAATGCATCTCTCCGATGCGAGTGAACGCTGTGCATCCACTAGGCAATCTAGGCTTCTCTCTGCATCCGCTTCATCCCGCTCGGCACTCTGCTCTGCACTCCGTCTTTCCATTCTGCGTTCGCTTTGCTGTGGTCCGGAAGCCTTGCGGGATGTGCCATCCGCTCCCATCCGCTTCATCCGCTAGCCTTCCGTGAGCATCTGCTTTCCATTTGCCTAACGTCTCTCCCGTCTTCTTTTCCGGTTGTCACTCTGGTTATGCAAATTCGGGGCACTTTTGAGAGCGGATAACAATGGATGGAACATTTTGCTCATCCGCTGTGTCCTGTTTACAAATGTTTTGCATCCGTCAGCCAGTGTGACAGGGGCTTTAGCTGATTGGCACAGCAAACCAGTAGTAAAATATTTTGAATCCCACCATTGGTCTAAATGAAACTTTGAGACTGAAGTAGTAATTGTGTTTCTGTGTGTGATGGATACACACATGGTTTGGCCTCCCACTGGAAGCCTAAATATACAAGACTATGTGACAGTTGAAATTTCTGATAAACACAATTCATTTCCAATTCATGGGTTCACTCAAATGTGTCTTTAACATGTCATCTGTGGTTCGAATGTGTCCTGTTCTGCTTGACAAGTAATGCATTTTGGTACTTAGATAAAGTACTATCTAAGTTGTTCCTTTAGCACAAAGATTAAAAAAAAAGATAGCATCTGTGAAAATGATAAAAAAATAATCAAAAATAATTTCCTACAATATGTATTTCAACTTTTTTCTTCTGTTAATGCATGCAAATATAATAGTAATACTTAATATTTATTTAACACATTTATTTATTAAAGTTGTAGCTGAATCAATTTGGGAGGAGGAAGGGGGGGGAGACAGGACAGGGATATTGGCAGGAGAAGAAACAGGGATATTGGATGGACGGTAAGATGTCAACTTGGCATCTAATAGCAATACTTAGTATTTATTAAACACATATTTATTAAAGTTGCAGCTGATTTAATTTGGGAGGAGGGGGGAGGTGGAGGAGGAGGAGAAGGTTATAGGAGACAGGACAAGGATATTGGCAGTAGAAGAAACAGGGTTATTGGGTGGACGGTAAGATGTCAACTTGGCGTCCATTTATGCATTATGTATATTCAGTTCTTTCAGCAATATTCAGTGATTATTCCTAAGGGAGAGAGGATGTTGGGAACCACAGTCTGATATTTTTCATGTCAAGATCCAGCCCATTTATATATGTCTTCAGCTTTTATTCTAATGGCAAGATAAAGTATGCAATTTCTTTATCATGCGATGGACAATTCATTCTTTGATGTCTTCATACTTGGATGGGGAAAAAGTCTGATTACACTGTTGGGACCAATACGTTATGATCAGAAGGTTTGTGTGTTTTGAATAGGCAGTTCCCTTTATAGCATCTACACACATTTATGAAAATAATTTGCAAACCTTCAAGTGACCTTTCCTAAGAAGAAGTTCTTTCCAGGTTAAAAAAAAAAGTTCATACTCTAATGTACAGTGGTGGGATTCAAATAATTTAACAACCAGGTCTCTGCCCTCATGACCAGCAGCATTAGGCCTCCTGCAGCATCTTAGGAACAAAAATGAGCCACAAGGAGGGCACACATCCCCGTGACCCATTTTGAGTCTAGCTCCTTACCTGGGAGCCAAAATATGGCATGTGGGGACTCCTGGAAGAGGAATAGGAAAGCCAAATAGGAAGCCTACCAATTAATGTTACTTTCAGAAGTTCAGGAGGTATCAGATCACTACCACAGGCTTTCCAGTTGTTTAATTGATTGATTAATTTAAGAGTTTCCAGGTGAAGACTGGTTGCCAGAGAGGTGGGGAGGGGTGGAGCCAGCCAGAGGTGGTATTTTCCAGTTCTCTGAACCAGTCAAAATTTCCACTACCAGTATGCCAGAACTGGCCTGAACCAGTTGAGTACCATCTCTGATAATATAGCTTTTCAAATAGACTCGGCATAGGATGTCTAAACAATAACAATAGATTTGGGTTTCTTTCTTTTTAATGTTAACCTTTGTTGGCTCTATGCTAATTTTTAGTATGCTTTCAATAAAAATGTTAAACACCACTTGATAGAAATGGGAAGGTAATTATTCTACTGAGATTGGACAAGTGACAACAAAATCACAAAAGGTGAAAATTGTGCAGAGTTGCCATTTGTGAGAGTTGGGGGTGGGGTCTTCCCTGCCATCTTGTAAGGCAGAGAATTGTAGCTGAGAGAAAAGGAATGAGATGGCTTGTTAGGATTGCTCCAAAGAAAGTTCAGCTGAGTCAGTGAGTACCTTTAATAGCTGCCAGATGTTTCTACACAGGAAGGGGAAAAGGGCTGAAGTGTATTTCAAATGTTGTTTTAGAAAAGATCTAGTGGCAATCTAACAATAAGAGCCTTAGTTTTTGAGGATTTTTCTCACTCTACTTAGCAGAATAACAGAGTTGGAAGGGACCCAAGAGGTCTTCTAGTCCAGGCGTCACCAATCTTTTGGACCTCAGGGACCACCAAATTCATAATTTTAACTCCTGCAGACCACTAATATGAATTTTGACTGATGGTGGCTTGCTGACGTTGGTGGGAAAGTTGGTTCCATACTCCAGAGCTGCCGTAGTCACAGGATTGGCCCTTTTGTCATCATAGAGCAGCTGCTCCAGTCTCTGGCAGGACGGTGTACCCGGGTGGAGGAGCAGCCGCTCCGGGATGACCAAAGGGCTAGTTCTGTGACTACAGCAGCTCTGGAAATTGGGACCGACTTTCCCACCAACATCAGCAACCCATTGCTGGTCTTACCTTCCAGTTCCAGCTCACATGACCAAAGGGTGGAGGCCAGCAGGTGGCCAGGCCATCTGGGTGGCACAGGCTTGTGTTCCTGTGCAGCCTGGATTAATTGCTTTGGGAGGAATGCTTTGAAGGGGGAACATTTCTCTGTGGACCACCAACATTTTCTCACGGTCCACCAGTGGTCCCCGGCCCCCTGGTTGGTGACCACTGTTCTAGTCCAAACACCTGCACAAGCAGGAGTCCCTATACCAATTTTGATAAGTGGCTGTCCAGTCTCTTCTTGAAAGCCTCCAATGATGGGGCACCCATAAGTTCTGAAGATAAGCTGTTCATTTTGTATTTGTTGAAATGTCCACAGTGTGTTGGCTAAGGCAAGATGTCCTGTGGTGAGTTGGCCATGGTGAGTTGGCCATGGCAAGTTATCCCATTGCATTCTTCAGGGACAAAGCAAGTTGTTCAGTCCACCTTCTGGGATTCATTCTAATGGACAAATGTGAGTTTTGATGAGCAGACATGTTTTGTTTTTCTTGGTCTTGTGGAGCCTTTAAAAGGCTGTCCAGCCATGAAATCTGGGACATTTTGTGTTTCTGTTTGTTTTGTTTTCTAGTTCAGTTATTGAAGATGAAATCCTGACTATTGCTTTGGTTTTGACTTTTGGTTTTCTTTTAACTAAGCACAATTGACAGCTCTACTAAATTTGCCTTTCTAGACAAAATGATCTAAAGAACTCTTAAAACTGTTTCTTCCTGGTACAAGTTCAGAAAGAAAAAGGGAAGAATTTATGAATCACAGAGGGTGATTCCATCTTCTGAACAAAAGATCTTATTACCACTGTGGTGAAAGCAGAGGAAGAGGTTGAAATCCATAAACATTTGAGTGAATGAATCCATAAATGATTCAGCTATTGAAGCTGAAATCAGGGCATTCTATCTCCTAGAATTTAAGTTTTCCTACTATAGAACCACAAGGAAAATAGTTCAGAGTGTAGCCATGACTGTGCAGAGACGGTGCATCTTGACAACTTCTGTAATTGATAGTTTTCTATGTGCCATTCCTTTCCAACTGAAGATATTCAGGCTTTTGCTAGATAATCATAATCATAATAGAATTCTGAAAATTGAAGTTGAGTGATCATGAAGGAAGAAATCAATGGTTGTACCAATAGTAATAGGAGCTCTTTGAGCAATACCCAAAGGCTTGCCTAGATACATGAAAATTTTGAATTTATCAGACCTGAATATTCTGACTTTGCAAAAAACAAACAAACAATAACAATAAAAACACCTTACTTGCCTTGGTGGGCTTTTAGTGAGCAGTTAGCTCTGCCCACCTGCCCTTACTCTTTCCTATCCTGTATTTCCCTGTTTTTTTAACTTAGCTGTTTCACGCTTCTCAGCAGATTGCCATATCGGTTGTGAAACTTGTTGCAGCCCACCATTGCTTTCTTGGAATTGCCTTTATACTCAGACATTACCTTAACAGCTCTTAGGTCCTTGGTTAGGACTTGGAACTGTTAAGTTTTTACCAGTCCCAGTCTGTGAATCAAATTAAAGATTAAATCTATAAATAGCAATAACAATAACAGGAAGGACTAAATATTTTCTGCTATTGCTTTTTGTTATTTTTGAGAGCCACAACTAAAAAAAATGGGGAAAAACACACCAAGAAATCCTGATGAATAAAAGATAAAAAATGTAAAGAAATGGACTTCAGTCAATCTTCATGTATTATTCAATGCTCTTGTGTGTGCACGCAAGTATCTAGATATGCCTTAATTAGCTACCTTGGGCAGGAAAGACCTGGTTTAGAATGCTGAAAATAATAGATTTCAGAGAGCAATTAGAGGTAAATATGGGATCAGATTGGTGAGTGCAAGATGACAAACACCTGGTTTCATTTCAGACACATTCCTATATATTATTTAATTGCACAAGGTGAAACAAGTCAATAACAGCTGAGCATTTTGAAATCCCATCGCACTTTACTAATTCCTTTACACAAAGAAGGCAGTTAATCTCTTCCTGGTGTACACTGAAGAAAAACCTGTTTTTCCATTTCAGTATCTGCATATCTTTCTCTCTCTCTCTCTCTCTGAAAAAAATCCTCTTAGAATTCTTTCACATTCGACAATTTTAATCTTTGCTGAATTGTGAATGAAGTGGTGTATTCTGATGCATTGCTCCACAATGGGACAACTCATCATGGATGATTTCCCCTGGCTAACTCACCTCCACCGTATTGACAGCTACTAGCCCTGGCTCACTTGCAATTGCCAACTTGCCACAGGGCAATTCAATGTGACTCAATAGAGAGGCAACTAGAATTGCAGCTCACCCCAGCCTTGAGGATTTGTAATCTGAGAAGTTTCAAATCTAAAGCAAGACAAGACCTTCTGCAATTCATTTGTCCCTCTCTTCAGTTTTCCTGTATAGAATTGTCCTGTGGTGAGTTGTCTCTTGGCAAGTTGGCCAGGGAAAGATGTCCTAGACACCACTGTTTCAACTAATTCAAGATTACAAACAAGCAATGCAAGAATTTTAAGATGATAGATAGATGATGATAGACAGATAGATGGATAGATAGATAGATAGATAGATAGATAGATAGATAGATAGATAGATGATAGACAGATAGTATGGAAGAAATTACTATCTGGTTCAGTTCCAAGCCAAGGAGGAAGGCCACTAAAACATGCGAGGCTGATTGGAAAAGATGGTTTAATGATGAAGCAGAAGCCCCCAAGCACATGATTCCCCATTGCAACTGATAACATGGAGTTGGAAAGTGAGAGGTTTTAATAACTTCTTCTTGGGCTTTGAACTTCAGTCTTCCTGTTCGTGGGCAAGAAACATGTATTCTATTGGCTGTTGTCAGGACTCCCATGGGGATGTAGGGGATGTTTGTTGAGCTTAAATTTGGTTGAAGTTTAGACTGATGTAATGATCCAGGTGTTGTGCAATGTATGACTCTGCCTACTAAGTGGGGTTAATCCTATTGTGTTCTTGGAAGGGGGGTCAATATTTTAACCCATCACCTGAAGCTGTAGGTTCTTTTGTAGATAGCTGGATCAGTCTTTAATGGGCACAAAATACCTCTGCTGAGGGAAGGGAGCTGAGGCTTTGAGTTCTGTTCTCTTGAAGATTTTTATTTCTTTTTAGGAAAAGTATTTTTTCTTGCTTTTTAATATTTCTCAAAAATATGTCATTCTTCTAGGAGGGGTAGCTTCCCACGATAGATGGAATGGATGGATGGATGATAGAGATACAATTAACATAAACATATATACATAACATATATACACACAAAAAACAAAGCAAACACACTTCATTTTCTTAGTCTTCTTATTTAACTATGAGCTAAGCTTCCAGAAGCAGAAAAGCAATGAGCTTTATTATGTATTGTAGCATTACAGTTAGGCAGGGTTGGGATTCTACCAATTTGCACCTATTCACTAGAACTTGCGTTTGTTACATTTCTAAGCCATGTTGGAGAACCGGTTCTGTTTAGAAAGAAATTACTGGTCTAGATCCTGTATAGGAAGCAGGAACGGAAACTGTCTGGTGTTTGCTTTACAGGAAATGCCTCTCGCTTTAACCCTTATTTTATATTCTTGGAGGATAGACTCCTGTCTCAGGGAACACTCTGGAGTTTTTTCCCCTTTTGGCTGATTACTTTTGCTTGTGCGGAGTGACCATAAAGTTACAATGGCACTGAAAAAAGTGATTTATGACATTTTTCACACTTATGACTGTTGCGCATCCCATCAGTTAATGAGAGGCGGCAGGAGAGGAAATGTGTGGCTTGACACTCGTGAGTGATTTGAGTTGTGGCCACACCAGCAATAATCACCACCAAGCATTGTCCACCAGTTACATTGACACCAGCGCACACATCAAACTAAGCCACGCCACAGAACGGGTTGTTAAAATTTTTGAATCCACCTCACTTGAGGGCTTTCATGTTCAAATATCTAATGATAAATATTTAAGGAAAGTTCACACTGAGTTTCATCTCAACTTAGCAAAGAATAGTAAACTTTTGAGTTTAACAGAAAATTTTGACTTAGTAATTTTACTTTCCAGAGTATTGGACTCAAATATTTATGTAAAAAGTATACTTCAATGATTTCTTTGTTTCTCTTATTTTAAAAACATTTCATCAAACACATCCATTCAACATTTACTCCATTTGATATTTTTAACCAATAACATTTCAGGGGCCCCTTTGACTTTATATTTTAACTCTAAACCTTTTATTGTTTTAACAAATGTTTAACTTACAAATCCTTCTTAACCTTCATATTTATTTTTTTTGTACTAGAAAGAAATTCACAAAAGTTATAAAAAGTATTATCCTCCTGTGTTATAGGATTTTAGAACTTGTGGGTGTTATGAAAAAGATGTCATTCTTTTCAAACTGTTATAAATAACGAAGGAATCTTGGTTTTCCTGGACTTTATGTATTGATTACTGATCTTTATTTAGGATTTTGAGATGGTTGCTATAATTTAATATCTATTCTGTTCATGGTTATTTCTTACCATGCTGCACTATATGATGTTGCTACTATGTGTGATGGTTATGAAATGCTTGCTTTGAAAAATTTTATTTGGTTGACAAAAGTAGGAGGTGGGAATGGAGGAGAATTGGATTTTTGTTAATGTTTCCAGAATTAAGTTTAACTTTTGAGATAAATTGATGTAAAAAGTATAACACACTGTACAAGGTGGACAAGAGCTATTAATAAGAAACAATACCATAATTAAATTTACTATAGTGAAATATTATGATTGCAATTCGCCAATCACATTGCCATATTGATTAGAAAACAATGTTTTTAAGTATTGAATTATTAATTTAAGGGATGGTTACAGGTTATTAAAATAATATTCTAGATCTTCTCTAATATACGAATTTAAGATGATGTTCTTTTGATATGCTATTGGCACTTTTTCTAACATGTAAATTGTGTCGCATTAACTCTCTTTTGTAATAAAATAAGATTTAAAAAAGAAATAAAAACTTATACAACTTGCCAGAATAAAATAAAAAAAGTGCATAAATAAAACAAAATTTAAATTGAGGAAAGAAGAGAAATTATTTGAAGACAAGATATTTCTCCTCATCAACAAGCAGAAACGTTTTGATAACTTATTCAGCTTTAACTATAAACAAATTTAAAAGTGTTTTCATTCCATTCCTAGTTAGCACAAGCCATTAGGGACTACGAGGGATAACTAATTATATTAAAAAACTTATCAATAAGCCAGCTCTTTTTATTTCGTCATATACTTTTTTAAAAATTGCTTTTCTATTCTCTAAACAATGTCGTTGAGCTTAATTTCTTTCCATCTCTATTTTTTTTTTACTTGCGAAATCTCTTCAAATTTTTTAAAAAAAAAGGTTTAAAAAACAATTTATTCTGGTTTGATTCTCTGTATGTTTTTCAAAACACTGAGGACATCAAACTAGTTTCTTTGTATATTTCACATAATCAAGATTTTACTTATATTTTTGATAATTATGTCTTAAATCCACATTCAAATCATTTCTTATCTGATATAATTGTTCCTGGTCTTGTAATAACATTAACAAACCATCGCCAGATATTCAATTGTCAGGCATTCTTAAAATTAATTTCTGAGTTTTCATTAGTTGTACAAAGCTAAAAAAAAAATTCCATTGTTACTAATGTTTTGCTTCATTTGTAAACTAAAGGCCCATGTCACCTACCAACGGATTGCGAAAAGGAACAGCGGATGAGCAAAATGGTCTCATCCTTGTTATCGCTCTCAAAAGGGGCAAAATTTGAATTAACTGTGAGCAGGATTAAACACGACGCGGAGGATGCCAGGGTGGATTGGAAAGCGATGTGGAAGAAACACGGATGAAGCGGATATGAGGGATGGCATCTCGCTAGGGCTTCCGGGGACCGCGAGCCAAAGTTGGACGTGAACGGATACAGCGAATGCAGAGCGGACGCCGAACGGATAGAAGCGATGCAAACAGCAGGAGCCACTAGCGGAAGCCTTGAGGCGTTAATTTGCGTATGTGGGGAGGATTGCATATGTGTCAGCCGCGCGGATATAAGACGGAAGCAAGCTCGAAGGCAGGTCGCCTTCAGAGGGAAGACCTGCTAGCTGGATGGAATTGGCTGCTTGCATGCCCTCCTGATGTTGCTGCCATGTCTGCCTGCATGTCCTGCCTGGAAGCCATTGCTGCCAGCTTTCCTGCCAGCCTCTGATCCTTGGTTCCTGCAGCTCCCTGGCCAGCCAGCAACCACCAACATGCGGGAAGCACAGCAGCCTCAGCCATCTCTTCCAGCCTGCAAGAAAGGGGAAACCCAGGGGGCTTACCATCCGCCCCTGGCCCTACTCTGGTTCTGCCTGGGCTTTTTTGAAGCACGGGCTTGCTCTTTCTGGCTGGCGCTTTGCTGGCTTGTGCTTCTGGAGGAGCTGAATGAAAAGCACTCCAGCACAAGGCCAACTACAGCATGCACCCTTCACGCCCTTGAAGACTGAGCGACAAGAGGATGGAGAGAGTCATTTTTGTTTTATAGCTTCTTGTTAATTAAAGCTTATTTATGATTCAACACTTGCTTCATATTTTTTTTTTATAAAGTCTTGGTGGAACTTTTAGAAATGGTTTTAGCCTTTGCATCTCTGTGGGATGGGTAAAGGATAGCTTTGGGCATGGTTAGGATTACTGTGGGATGGTATGCTGTGGTGGATGGGTTAGATAGCAAGTGGGATAGATAAACCTCCAGCTCAAGCAAGTGGGACTGTTATGGTCACCCTCCCAGGTGCACACACTATGGCCCTTTATAATCATAACGATATAATAATATCCACAGCATTCGTCACCTATAAACACACCTTTATTAAACGCCCGCTTCATTGTAGGCCAACAAAATAATGGCCCAATCTCACGTGTGATGAGACAGGCTGAAGGAAGCATCCATTAAGCATCTACATCCTGTCTTCCACTCCATGCTCCAAGCTGGGGAGTTGCACCAGTGTTTGGAGGTTGTAGCCTGCTGTCTTCTTACTGTGAGGGCTATGTTGGGGCTTGCACATCCTCAGTGTGTCAGGTTTGCCCTTCTGCCTCCATTCCCCGGACGCAGTCTCCCATTGCCTTGTTGACAGTCCAAAGCGTTTGCCAAGACGCTGGTTAGTCGGGTTGGCGCATGAGATTGTGCGGATGCAGCAAGTTCATGATCTTCCTCATCGGTTCTGGGCTATGCTGCATGTTGGTGAGAAGTCCTGGAACGTGTGGCCAAGGATGCAGAGTTCCTCCACACCGTGCTGCCCTGGACACCTGTAGTTGAAGATCCTCTTTCACGGGTGAGGTATTTGGAGTGTAGGCTTCATTGAGGTAGGTTGTGAGTGAAAGGCGTCATGCCCCGATGAAGTAGGGACACACTTGGCTTGTAGTTGGGGCGCTGGATCTGTGGGAAGTCCACGATTGAGGTTTGCCTTCCAGCCCTCTTGAGGTGACTGGCATTGTATAGCAGTGGCTTCTGAGATGAGCCGTTCTGAAGCATCGCATGTACATGAACTTGTAGTCGAGCATCGACCATGGCGAAGAGGATGATGCTTGAAGAAAGCCTGTATAGTTGTGGATTAAAGTGGGCCCCGACCTTGGCTGGAGTTTGCATGGTCACGTGCTTGCATCTATGGCTCCACAGTTGTGTGGGGGAAGTTCCACCTTTTGATACCACTGCTCTGCAACTTTCTTTCAGCCTTTCTCCAGTGGAGGGGACTGAGGAGCTCCTCCTTGTATATTTGATGATTGGCCTGCACCACTTTCTCTCACACAATGCTGATGGTGTTGTGTGGGACCCTTCAGCCGTATGCCATGCTACTGTAGGTGGTCCACTGAGGCCAGATGGCGCGAGAGTGAGTCCACTGTGAGCCAGGTTCAGCTGGGCAGAAGTTTGGTGTTTGTCTTAGTCCCTGGGTGTAGTCGACTGCACAACTTGTCAACATGGCTGGAGGCATCCTCATGAAGTTTGAATGCTGAGTGTTTCACTCTGAAGCTCCACATCAGCTTTGTTGTTACCAGTCCGTCCTGCTCTTTGGTGACAATCTTTGGACCCAGACTTTTTTTGGGTGCTCCTTTTTCTTTCCCGTAGTAGAGTTCACGACCTGTAGATTGGCTTTGCACTGTTGCAGAAGGACTGGTGGCTGCCATAACAGGACTTTGTCACAAATCCATGTGGACATGACTGCGATTGGCATTTGTGGAAGAGGAGAGCCAGATGAGGTGCAGAGGTCTGCACGCTGGGCTGCTGTTCTGAAAGTGAGATGCAGATGAGTTGCCCCCCTTTTTATAGAATATATGTTTTCTGCTAGGCATCCTCTAGGCATCCTCTAGACATCTTAATATCTGAGATAGGTCCCCCTGCGAATGTTTTTTCCATTTTAAACGCTTGTTTTCCGATGCTGCATCTGCTAGGCATCCGTTCTGCCACGTTCACGTCCGTTCTGCTTCCTTCCCTGCGTCCGAGCGGATGCAGAGTTGCGCGGATGCGCAGCGGATGCCTAGTGGAATATAGCGATGCGTAGCGGATGCATAAGGACGAACTGGATACATTTGGGCAATCAAAACTTTTGGAGGCGGATGAAACTCAATAAACGGATTCTGGATGGATAGAGAGGAAGCCAAACGGAGGCAGGGAAGCAGATCGGTGTTTTCGAACGGATGGCAGCTTTTTTTGTCCGTTTTACATCCTCTCTTGCATCTGTTGGTTCAGTGTGACATGGGTTAAGCATGTTCAAATCTAAGTAGTCTATCTATTCCTTTAAGTTGTAAACTTTGGTTTCTTCGGTGAGTTCCCTCTGGTTGGTCCAAAATTCAAAATTACACCTTAGACATCCCCCCCCCCCCCAAAAAAAGAACAAAACAACCATAGTTTTCTCTGGGAAGGTTTATTAAAATTAATTTCAAATTCTTATTTGAAACCTGTCTGGATAATATTTATGTTTCCAAAAATACCCCTTGGCCATTTAATATTTTTTTCAAAATTCTTAAACTCGTAGTTAAAACTTTTTTCATGAGTAAAGACACTTACCTAATAAATATGATATGTGTCTTTATGGTCAAAAGCAGTAAAAATAATGTGATTAAGAATTGAAACTTGGTCAGGCTTTATTTCCCATAAAGGTTGTCTTATAACTGTAAATTTAAATTCCTTGACTCTCAGCAGCTCATAAATCAACCACAAAAACCTTGATTTCTGTTGTCTACTCATGCAAAGCAGATGTTCGAAATGCATATGTGCTATCTCACAATCACCCCTGCCTCTGGAGAGATTTTGCCAGCCACAATTCGATATCTGACCACAACCTCTGTACTAAATGTCATCCCATTCAGAAAAGGTTTGTGTAGCCTGTAAAAAGTCTCATCTGAAATTGCTGGTTCCATTAACTTTCAGAAAGTTACAAACTTAGACATGTGACAACAGCACTTTAATAAGTCTATTTCTATTCTTCCATTCTGGGGGAAAATTGCTAATCTTTAAAGCTTTGAATGTAAAGTTTAGAATAACTCAATGAAAGTGGCTTTAAATGTGGTAAATATTTTCTCTGATATTGATTGATACATTTACTTCCTTTGTTATTTTATAATGCTACCCTTTTTACTATTGCAGTTTTGACTGTTTTCAATGCATTTGAAGTTTTCTTACCAGAATGAGTTGGATTGAAATAAATCTTCATCTTTATCTCTTTTAACCAAGTAAAACTATTACAGTTGCAATCTCGGTCTTTTATCTTTTTTTCACTCTAACTGTACTTTAGATTCAAACCATTTCAAGTCTGAGATCCTCTTTTCCCATCACACACACAAAAAAAGTGTTCTTAGAGTGCCTGTTTCAAGTTTGAATACATACGTCAAAACAGTGGACTGCTAACTACAAACTTTCTATGAGGAATAAGGTACATTTGAAGCATGAATGCTTTTGCATTAGAACATTTTGCATATCTCAGCTTACTGCTTGGTTTTCATTTTTCTTACCTTGATGTGTGATCAGGATCATTCTCAGCAAGAGGATCAAGACGTGGCAGGCCTGCAGTGACATTGCTATGAATACTGTTCTCAATATCCTTTCTTCAGAATGCTCCTGTACAGCAGGATTTGTGTTGTGATATTCATATATATGCTCAGAAGCTATAGCCTGGTTTTCCTGTTTTTTAGAAAAAATAAATAATTATTTGAGAAATAATTGAGAAATAATTTTTAATCTCTCCTTTCCTCTCCCCTCCTCTTCCCTCCCCTCCCCCTTCTCCTCTCTGATCTCCTCTCTCCTCTCCACTCCCCTCCTCTCCTCTCTCCTCTCCTTCCCTCCCTCCCCTCCCTTCCTCTCCTCTCCTCTTCCCTCCTCTCCTCTCCTTTCCTTTCCTCCCCTCTCTTTTCCGAAGAGGTAAAAGAAGTATATATTTGTTGCAATCCTGTTCTTTTTCAAAAACTCTATGTAGAATAGTTCATGTTTTTATTTGATGCTGTAATTAAAAGAAAAAAAACTTTCATCCCACTTTTTAATGCTGAAAGGGTTGCAAATTTAAAACACTATAAGACCTTAAAGCCAGGAACGAAAAGGTAGTCACACCAGGGATGAAAAAATCTCTGGCCATTTGCACAGCATAAACCACCCTGGATACCCCTTTCATCGATTAGACTTAATCTGTGTATGTAGTTGCAGTTTTTCATAGTAAATTACATATTATTCCATGGCACGTCTAGAACTTCTGTGCAATGCGGTCATCCCATGCATTATTTACAAATTCTCTTTCTCTCGTTTTAAATCTAAAAGTTGACAATTATTTGCTTCAAAGCTCCAGGGGGAAAAAAAGGCACAGAAAGTAGCTATTCTTAAAAGAAGAAACTGAGAAAAAAATCTTCTTGCTAGCCAGAAGGGTGCAAAGATACTGACAGAGTATATAATGTGAAAGTGTATGGGCTGCTGAAAAAGGCCACATAGTTCAATTTTTTTCTCCCTAGGTGGGGGGAACAAACAAAATTTCAGCAAATGTGGCTCAGGGGCTGTAAGTAAACTCTGACACAGCATGAAACTGGAAATGAAAGAGAAGTTTTGATGGCACGTTCTTCTTGGTTGAATTTGCTTTTCAGGGGGAAAAAAAACTTTCCAGAACATTGTGACTTTTCCCCTCTTGGTTCTCCCTCCACTCCCTCCACTGATTTCAAAATCCTGTAGCTGTTGATGTCTTGCTTTTAACAGGCTGTGAATGACAGTTCTTGTTAACCTTGATAGCAACTTGAGGGTGTTTTCTTGGGGAAAAAAATAATTGTTAAAGTCAGCCATGCATTCTACAGATAGACTTTCCGATTGCTCCCTGACAACTTTTACTTTGTACATACAGCAAAGTGGATTAGTTACTTACATGCACTTCTTTTTCTTACAGCTAAGTCTTCTTGTCAACCTGAAAGTATCCCCTGAATTCTCAGGATTTCCAAGAATCTAATCCATTCTCCCCCAAATCTGAATCCTAAATAAACCCAGAAAAGTTCCTCAAAATCTCCTCCATCATTTCTATCCTGAATTATCCATGGTTATGTGACTTAAGCCCATGTCACACTGCCCAACGGATGCAAAAAGGACACAGCGGATGAGCAAAATGTT
>BHFT01008978.1:0-22396 GCA_004320025.1 Laticauda laticaudata
GCTTTGGTTTTATTGTATTGCGAACAGTTGCTGGGGTGCATCCATAGTTTCGTTGTACTTGTACAATGACAATAAAATTCTTCTAATTTTAATTCTAATTCAAAGAGGGGGAAATAACTGTGAAGGTACAAATGTTCAGGTGGGCCAGCCAGATCTAATTGGCTTTCAGATGTACAGTATGCTGATAAAGAGCTGTGCTGGATGTTTCTATTCCATCACTGGAATTTCTGCAGGTAGAAAACTAGCATTTCAAATGCTTAGACAAGGTCTTACTCTCAGGTGAAACAAGTCATCAATTAAAATCAGAGTGCCCAAATTCACAGGATGGGGGTGTGCGTGGCAAAAATCACTTAATCAATACAAGAAGATGCATTTCATTTCAACCAGTGAACGTGACCAGCTTAAAACAAGCTACAACAAAATTCAGCCTTGTAAATGTAATGTATTTAAGTATGTAACCCAATGCAGAACTGCACTGTTGAAATGCAAATTAGGAACTAAAGGACATATGGTCTAAAGAAGTTCCCCAAAATTAATGATAAGTGAATTCTAAAACATCTAAATTCTAACTCTAAATTCTTAAACTAGATTCTCAGTCTGTTGTAAACTAGTAAATTAACAATATAAAAATAAATTGCCCTATAAAACCTAACGATCTAAAAACTCAGTAATAAATTACAGTGAATAGTTTGTTCATGCAGGACCAAATATTAGAGTAAATATGAAGAGGTTACTCATGTAGACTAGAGGTCATCAAAATCTTACTACAGTAGGTGTAATACTGTAGAGCTTTTCTTGGTAAGAAAAAGTTAACAAGCAACAACAAAGGGAAAATAAACTTGAAGTTCTTTACAAAGGTTGTGTCCATGTGTGAAGGTGCATTCATCTGAGTCCATTAACTGAACTGAACCTGTTCTTCATGAGAACAGGTTTGACTAGCTTTGAGAATCTGAATCAGAAGGAAAACTATTGTTGAAATGGAGAGATCAGTAAATGGATATAATTACCTGGTTTCTATTTAGGCTGATCAAAGTATATTTGGTTATACTTCGGAATAGTATCAAAAATTTTCCAATAACTCTCTTAGCTTGTGCAAATTTGACAGAATGTAGGAAATCAAGAGAGAGGCCGCACGATGGAAGTTTTCGAACAATTGTCTGAGCCCAAGTGGATTGGAATTTATTCAGAAAAAGAAATGAGATCAACTCTACTGGGAAATCATGTCATTTAAGCCAGTAATTGAAAATTAATAAGCAGGCTGTTTGCTCAACCCTCGTTTGGCCAGCTTCAAGCCTCAGAATAACCTTGGATATGCATTTTGGAGCTTTGAAACACAGCTCTGTTAGACTTTGTGTGCCCTACTTCTATCAGCCTATATACTTTAGGAAGGTCTATAGGGGACCCATAAAGCAAACAAACCAACAATTTGACTGCAAATAACTTTTAGAGCTGTGGAGATGCATTTCCTGTCTTTTATGTGAAAAAAGAAACTGAGGAGACTTTGGTGGTTTTCGGAATAAATAAAATAGAACATTTTTCCAATAGAAGACCTGATCAGTTTTGTTTTCCTTTATTGTTGAACAATTTGACACTGTTAACTATTACCAACATACAAGTTATCTAATTCTGCTCTTATGGTTGCCCTCTACTGCTGATGTATCATCTTAAAGAAATTATTTATTTGTTTATCGTATTTAAATGCCACTCATCTCACACTTCGAGGCAGGCCAGTTATGAAACTGAACATAAGAATAAGAACAGAACCAAACTTAATAAGTGCCTTTCAAGGATCAACGTAAGTCTCCCATTCTCCTTTTCCTGCCAGACTCTTCAAATTAAATGTTCAGAAGGAGCATGGACAATTTGGAGAGGACATAGCCTGTGCAACCATTAATCACAAGTTCCAGCATGAGAAAAAGGTACTTCCTACTTTTTCATCTACACTGCTTCTGCAACTGCCATGTACTAGAAAGAAACCTTCCAAGTTGGTGGGAGGGCTGAAGCAGGGAATTAGTCTGGACTCATTAAGTAAATACAAGAGGGCAAGGTCAGACTCCCACTGAATACCTTTAAACCTTACGTAGTCTTTACCAGGTGAAAGCTGTCAAGTCTGGGGAGATTCCTGTGCAACAGGCATACAACTATAAAGCAGTTAGTTTGAACTCTACAGGTAGTGGGCCTGGTTATTTGCACCAGACAGCATGTGATAGCTTGCTTCCTTATCTCACAACCCAACCTCTCAAAGTTCCTGGGTTGTCTTAGCTTCTCCTGCCATTCAATGCCATGTTGGCACAGACACATAAAAAGAAGAAGGGACTTACATTGGAATATCCATTGACGCATAGGATCTGTTCCAACAGAGAACTGAGACATGTGAACAGCGCTATCCCCGTGGCAAAGCAGAGGTTCAGGATGATGTAAGGCTTATTTCGGCTGAGCTGGAGCAAGGGCAGTAAGAGAGAGTTGTCAAAACACAGCACATTATACAAGGTGCTAGTAGAAATTTTACTTATTTCAATATTAAAATGTATATGCCACTCATCTCACTTTACAATGACTCTGGGCAGCTTATTATTTCAATTATAAATATAAAACTAATTCAAAGGTATTGCTGGATTTGCATTTTGTGTTTTGGGACTTCTGATTTGCAAGGCTAATGTCCAGAAACATAGCGTTCGTATTCCAGAGGAATGCCATTATAATGTGTGCAAGGGATGTCATGGCACACAGTGTGCCATTTCTGCTTCCCTTGTGCTGACTACCCTGCTTCTACTGCAGACACCACTCGGCATTTTATCGACTTCTAAAGGCCTTCGGTCTCATTCAGCACAGTACAGAATGGAATAGAAATAGAAATAGAGGAGAGTAGAATAGAATAGAGCAGAATAGAAGCTGAAAGGGACCTTGGAAGTCTTCTAGTCCAGCCCTCTGCTGTAGCTCTATCCCAATTTCAGACAAGTGGCTGTCCAGTGATGAAGCACCCACAATGTCTGAAGGCCAGCTGTTCCATTGGTCAATTGTCCTCCCTGTTAGGAAGTTTCTCCTTAATTCCAGGTTGCTTCTCTCCTTGATTAGTTTCCATTCATGGACTGATTCCTTAAACACCGACATAGGTAGTTAACCAGACTACCTAGCAAGAAGGATACTTTTTTTGTTACCATATAACCTTTGGTTTTACACACACAAACACACACACGCATGCACACAAAATTTATATACCATCCATCTTGCTGCTCAGGACAACCGTATATACAGATAATAGCCCTTGACAGCAACCTGGACTGGCCCAGAATTACAGTAATAAATTGTGCCAGACATTCAAGGGGCCATCATGCGACACACACCCCACCTGATTTTATAACCTTTTTTGCAAATGAATGTAGTAGTCATTAAGTTCTGGGGGTACCCATCGTGGAACTGCTTGATTAACTTATGAGCCTTTACATCCCAGCTCTTGACCAGTGGTGGGATTCAAAAATTTTTACTACCGGTTCTGTGGGCATGGCTTCGTGTGCATGGCAGGGGAAGGTTACTGCAAAATCCCATTCCTTTCCCACCCAACTAACCTGCTTCCCAGCTCTGTTCTCCTGTGCAGGGCAACAAAAGACCCAGCCAATCAGCTGGGACTCGGCAGGCAGAGAATAGATGGGGGAGCGGCCAGTCAGAGGTGGTATTTGCCAGTTCTCCGAACTACTCAAAATTTCCACTACCGGTTCTCCAGAACTGGTCAGAACCTGCTGAATACCATCTCTGCTCTTGACCAAGTGGCCTTCAAGAGGAGGGGTATTGTTGAGGTAATTGCCTGTTAGGAGAATGAGCGCATACAGGGAGATGTATAGAGAGTAGCGTTGGAATTATACACACAGAGCACACAGATACACTGTACAGTAAATGTAGGTTTTTACTTCCAGAAAGGTTTAAGCAAAGTCCAAAATAAGCAATCCAAAGTCATTCACAAATTTCAGTCAGTTTGCAATCCAGGGATAATCCAAATAATAAATTCCAGTGTCAAAAACAGTTCAGTATCAGACTTACATTAAATCCAGTAATATCAGTCAATTAGGAAAAATGGAGCAACAGCAATACTTTCCAACAGAAGGAAAGAGATACACTCTCTTCTGAAACTCAGACTAAGACAACCCAGGTTTCTGGCTCCATCTTATGGCCATTTAAAAAACCACACCCAATTGCAGTTTTTGCAATCTCTTAAAGACATAGTACTAAAATGTTTATCCTGGTTTATATATTTCTAACCCAAATACCAGTTAGGAGACTCATATTCCTAACAGTATTCCTTCCACTGCACAAGGTACTGCAGTCTACTCCTGTGCAATTTTGAATCCAGAACCTTTCTTTAATCTCGTAATGTGTCTCCCAATGCACCGCTATTGGTTTTGGGGCTTCCCGATCTACCGGTCTAATCAGGGAGCCTACCGTCAGTTTTTGTGAAAGACCAGATGCACTTTCCCTAGCAGGCAAGGGAGGCTACTCTGTACCGTAAGAGGGTTAATCCCTTTCATTATGAGGAAAGGCCCACCTGCGTCAGAGTTTTGCTTGCTATGGGACTGTTCCTTGGAATTCTGATACAAACACCATGGTTGCAAAGTGAACCCACTATTTGCAATGGCTGTTTTTTTTTAAACTGGAAGAAAATAACAAAACAGTCTTTTTGGTTTCCAGCAAAAAAAAAATGCATCACAAATTGCAGTCACATGAGCATGAGACTCTGAAATTGGATGTACATATGGGCTACTTGCCCAATATCCAAATGCAATCACATGACAGATGGGTGGCTCTTGTAACGGGTCAAAAGCAGGGTGGGATGCTACCGGTTCTATAGAGCAGTGGTCCCCAACCTTTTTTGTACCAGGGACCAGTTTCACGCAGAAACACTTTTTCAAGGACCGGCAAAATCAATTCTTCACCAATAGTAAAGGGCTTCTTTACTATTTCTTTACTAAAAACATACTTTTATATATATTTTAATCATGATTATTCATTCTTTCTGGCCCGGTACAAAATGATCCATGGACGGGGACCCATGTTTTAGAGCCAGTATCTCCGAAGAGCAGCAGACATCAAACCGGTTCTGTTTTTGCTGCTGTTTGGCCTGCCTGCCCGCCCGGGCTCTTACCTGTCCTTTATTTCCTGCTTTTTCAACCTCAGTTGCTTTGTGTGGCACAGCTAAGGCTGAAAAAGCAGGAAAAAAGAGGCTTTTCAAACGCTGCACATCTGCATGCAATGCTTTTCAGCTGTCCAGGTGGCATAGCCTAAGGTTGTTTTACATATGCGCGCAGCAAAATGTAGTCACTGAACCGGTAGTAACACCAGTTGAATCCCACCCCAGTCGAAATTCCCTTTTGTGGGGCAGGGAGAAATCCATCACAACTTTGAATATTTCTTGACCAAGAACTACCTGTAACTGCAGGAGCAATCCCCCAGTTTATTCTTTTGTTTTGCTTGCATCTTACCATTTTCAAACCTTCACAGAAAGTTGGTGAGTTTAAATGATCAGCACTTGCTGACGGGGGAGTTGGAGGGACACTACTGCAAACGCCGACGGTGGACATGAGACAGCCAAGGACAGCGGGCGCTGCAGACACACCAATCTGTAAAACAGGCACCCAGCCAATTTTTAAAAAACATCAGCAGTTCTGCAATTTGCCTCCCCAAAAACAGATAACCTCGTGCTCAATACTAAGTGAAATTTCATGATCATTTACCAGTAAAGGGATATCTTTCACTCCTGGAGCAATTGTTGGTGACAATAGGTTAACTATGAGCATGCCCAATGGATTGGCTAAATGGAAATGCAAAAAGAAAAAAAAAGAAAAGAGATGATTGGGTATGATTTCACCAAAGTAACTGGAACACATTCAACATACATATGAACTTGACAGGAGAACAAGTAGAATCTCTATCTGTTCCATACATGAAGCCACAATCTCTTCAGAAGCCTTTTGTTGGGAGCTTTTGCTTTGCTAGAAAGAAAGCAAACTGAGAAATGGGAATCTTGGTGTCCTCATTTTTTAAAAACCCCTCTAAATGGGCTTTAAAATTCTCATCAATGGCAGGCGAAGAGCTTTCTCAATTGTGCCACATGTGGGAAGGGGTTGATGCGACTAATTCATCAAGTCAGCCCTTGTGATTTAACAATAATTTTTCAGGGAGAAGGCTGAACAAATCAGGGAGAGCCCTTTAAGAGAGAACTAGCAAACGAGGAAGATGATTTTCAGTTTTAGTCATGATTTGACATTCAAATGTTGTGTGGCCAATTCTGTGAGATCCCACCTACAGAATGTATCAGCACATAGATATATGATCTTTTTTTTTGTTCTTCCTATTTATTCATAATCAATGAGAGCTGCTTAGGTAAGATCCCATGAAATAATTAAATAAAATTAATATTCAACTCAATTTACTTAGCAGCATGATTTCTAAAAAATATAGTGTAGGTATACCTAGAATGCCAGATGGAAAATCTCTCTCTCATGAATATAGATGAGTCATGCTTAACCTTTCTCTTTGGGGTATCCCTCTAAAACCTGTGTTTCTCAACCTCAGCAACTTTAAATTCTGGGAGTTGTAGTTCACATATCTTAAAATTGCCAAGGCTGAGAAACGCTGTTCTAGACATTCGTGAACTGCAATTTCCATCTCTCAGCATAGCCAGTGGCGAGAAACACTGGAAGTCCTACTTCAGCAACATCTGGAGAGCCACAGATTCTCCACCCTACTTACATAGTTCAAAAATCTAGTACATACATCTTCACAAAACAGCCCTGTCCAGTAAGCTAGTAATAAACTCTTGCACTGACAGTGGAAGCCTCAACAGGGAAAGCATTGTGTTCCCCAAGAAAAGTGACATCTGAAATCCAGGATTCCCATCTTACTGCATCAGCTTTGGAATAACCAATGCCGACTCAATTACTTACACATAGAAGCAATCATGTTGGCTGTGGCTCGTTGGTCTTCAGGGAACCATAGGGCTGCTAGCTTGGTTGGTGCAAAGATGATGAGTGGCTGGGCCCCAGCACAGAGGCACTGTCCTACAAGAAGGTAGACGTAGTTTAAGGAGCCTAAGCTCAGGCTATCAATAACACTGAAAACACGAATGATGCTGCCTGCCATGTTGAGCCAGGCGCAGAGTAGCACCTGCAAGAGAAAAAGCCACACAGCCAGGGTTAGCATGAATCAGTCTTCCATGACCTGGTCATAAGACTGAGTAACATTGCTAAAAATGCCCTCCTGAGTTTATATTTCCAAGTGTGCAACCAAGTACTTCATAGAAGGCTGCCTAATCTTTATATTAAATAGCATGAGACTGCTAGCCCATGGTAAAGCAGAGAATCTGGAAGACGGGCAGGGATATTCTGTCTCACCCAGCATAAATTCAGGTAGGTGGTGCTAATTAAACAAGTGGCATGCTGATAAATTGTATAACAACCATCTCATTTAGCTCTGCCTCTGCCGTGCCACTAGCTGCCAAATAACTGATTGGTATCCTAGGCTTTGCAGCTCAACTGGCTTGTAAAATTCCAGAAAATTGAACAATTGCCTTTTATAAGCCAGTATGAGTACATCACTGTACGTAAAGCATTCAAGGAATGACATCCCCCTCACAGAATTACATGGTCAGGTGCTGGACGCTGTCCATGGTCCTAAAATGTCAAGACACTCCCAGCTTATTCTCAATAGACCTATTTTTGATATTAGTGAAAAAGAGACCATGTGCATGCAGGAGTCCTTGCTCAACTGAAGCGGGATCAATGCCATTTGCAACTGTGTAAATAAACCCCAAAGTATAGTGTTAGCTGCAAGCAGGCTCTGTCCAAAAATATAGAATTTGCAGTGGGATGAACAGCTATCGAGGCATCTCCGAGGCAAAGTTATACGTTGACTATCAAGGGATGCAGTGGCTCAGTGCTAAGATGCTGAGCTTGTCGATCAGAAAGTTCGGCAGTTCAGTGTTTTGAATCCCGAGCACCGAGTAACGGAGTGAGCTCCCGTTACTTGTCCCAGCTTCTGCCAACACTAGCAGTTCGAAAGCATGTAAAAATGCAAGTAGAAAAATAGGGACCACTTTGGTGGGAAGGTAACAGCGTTCCATACACCTACGGTGTTTAGTCATGCCGCCCACATGACCACAGAGATGTCTTTGGACAGCGCTGTCTCTTTGGCTTTGTAACGGAGATGAGCACTGCCCCCTAGAGCCAGAAACAACTAGTCTGTATGTGCAAGGGGAACCTTTACCTTTACCTTGTCAAAGATCAGGTTCAAACACAATGAAATCATATGGGAAGACTCCAACTCCAAACCCATGGGCAGAAAAGAAATGGCAGCGAACCCAGATCACAGTGTTACTGCTAAACAAACATGCGCACAAAACTTCCTTAAAGTCATTTAAAGTGATTGTGCAATACTGTGTCCTGGGCATGTTGAAAATAACATTTTCCAGCTCCATGGGAAAATCCCCACAACCCTGGCTGCTGAAGAATACATGTACAAACAAAGGATCCTGTCACATCTTTTAGGATGTACACCGAAGGTCAAAACTAGGTGATATCTTCAACTATTATGTCCATATTTGTACCCGCTAAAGGCTATAAACACAGGATAGGCTATAAATACTGTAAGCCAACCAACCAAATATATAAATAAATAAATGCATCATGTTAATACTTTATTCAGTCTATTGCTCTGCACCTATATTGTGATTCTAGTTCCCAGAATGTCTATCCATCCTATGCTGGCTTTGATTCTGTGCACAGAAATCCCAACATATATAAAAACCACCAGGTTGGGATATGACAAACTAGAACCTCGATATTTTAACATTCCAGTATTAAAGTAGCAGTTTTTGAATATTTAGTCGGGGGCTTTTTGATGTGATTCAGGTTTAAAGTGCAGGACTTTCTCCACTCTGCCAGTTGCAATGAAAATCTGTCACACATTCCTCTCATGAGCTAAATCAGGTGTCTCCAGACTTGGCAACTTTAAGACTTGTGGGCTTCAACTCCCAGAATTTTGGGAATTGAAGTCCACTTAAAGTTGCCTGGTTTAGAGACCCCTGAACTAAACTTCAGTTTGTTTGCATGTGCGCATACAAACACACGCAGTGAGACATGTTTCATCAGAAAACTGAGTGGAGAAAAAAATCCAAACCAGATCTGAATTTAAATTTCTTTTGTTTCTTAATGTAAAGAAAAAGCATATATAATATATAATAATAACATATATAACACTTAATGTTGCATCCATCTCTCCCTTCCTTTATGTGAAACATCTCATGGTGTGCATTGCTGTCTCCCTACCTTGCAATCTACCACATATCTCAATGTCATGGCTTCCAGTTGTGTAGGGTCAGCAGTGAAAAGTAAGTTATCTGATTTTGGGGGAGCTCATTGGCTAGTTCTGATTTTCCAGTGAAGCAGACCCCCCCCCCAATTTTTGGGAAAACTCTCAAAACCCATTCTGAAGATCATGATAGGAATAAAGTGACTCGTGCTCCTCTCCATTCTCCTTACAGCGCATCTGAGTCCGATGGTGTCCAGAATCCATATTGCTAGAAGCCCCACAGGAACTGATACCACAAAATACACAATGCAGAGCCAATTGACCATATCCAGTGAGGTATGGAATCGTTCAGCTGTTATGTCAGCCACTGGAGCAAATGTCAACCAAAGCTAAAGACAGGAAACGAGAAGAACAAAACATGCTTAAACATTCAGGTATCCTTGTTTGTGAGTACTAAAATTTAGGCACCTTCTAAGCCAGGGGTCTCAAACTCAGTTTCATTGAGGGCCACGTCAGGGTTGTGTTTGACTTTGAGGGGGCCGGAGGGGCATGGCCAGGTGGGCGTGACCAGCTTGATGTCATTTGTGTCTGGGGCATCTATGGTGGCCGGGGCCAGGCTCAGTTTTTGGCTGACAGAGGCACAGAGGCACAGTCCTTCACTGTTTCCAGGGCGACCCCGCAGGCCAAATCTAAGCACCCCCCTCATGGACCAGATCCAGCCCACAGGCCTTGAATTTGACACCCCTGTTCTAAGCTATACATACTATGGTTTCTTACCTCATGTATATAATATAATAACATAACAAAATAAAATGCAACATTTTAAAGCATCCTATGTCATTTATCATCATCATCATCAGTCTCTTTTGGATGAATATTCAACAGCTCTGAAGAAAGTGCTGAAGACAGTCGACCACAAAAAGAAATACAACACTGGACAAATTATTTAAAAGTAACTTATCAACAACCTTAAAATGTATTAATTACAAACATAAAAGGGTCACCGAGCATTATGGAAGCCTAAATCGAAAAAACTGATATCAATGCCCGATTCAAATCCAGAGAGAGTGGAAACCAACTGCAATCAAAATAGAAATCTTACCTGAAATCATATACAAGTATAGATATAATATTCCCAATAATTAGTTGGCAAAGGACATGCAGGTCATATCCAGGTAGCAAAAAAATCTAAAAGACTCTTAGAAGGAACCAAAGAATAGCAATGTCTCAATCTTGCTGCTATGGTGATCATTCAGATTTTGAAACTCAGATATGCCTTATCCAGCACATTATTATTTTTTTTGCATCAGAATTCTGGTTCTAGACTATAAATGCAATCTGAAAATAGGCAGGTCTCTAAGCCATTACACAGAAATTTAGATTAGATTAGATTAGATTAGATTTAACTTTATTGTCATTGCCATGGATACAGGCAACAAAATGCAGTTAGCATTCAACCAGAAGTGCAAAACAAGAGTAAAATATAAATATATGCATGCAAATATGTAAGGCATCTATGAATATGTCAATGGAAAACACAACAAAATGTGTGTACAGGAGCACACAAGGATAAGTGTGACTGCACATATATGAACATATACAACTGCACAAAATGTTTATGGCACACTGAATATAAGTACAAGTGCACAGAGAATTATACAAAATACATCACATATTATCAAGGGAAGCATCAGCATATGTGTGGGGACGAACAAACTGAGGTTTCAGCAAGGAAACCGCTGTGTGGTAAAAGCTGTTCCTTATTTCTTTAAATTAATAATTAAAATCATATTGATGAACAAATATCTCTATTTTTCCCATTTTTCTAGAAATCAGATGTCCTTATCATGCATTCCTTATTAAGACTAGAATACTTCTTGTTGACTTGTTAAAAGATAAAAATCCTGCTTGTCTCATCAACATTTACAATGCAGAAGTATGAAAATGGCCTTAAAGAAGAAAAAAAATTCAATAACTTTCATGTAAGCACAACTCAGCCCTGAAAGGGAGGAGTAAGAAACTCAAAGCTGCCTTGCTTTGATACTCTTTGGTATAATATAGGGGTGAGAGAATCTCACTCAGAGTTTCAAGATTCTGTTATTATACTATGAAGCAACAAAGTTGAGTTATGCTGATTCTTGTGGCATTGGTTTCCTGACCAGATCTATTTTGAAGGGTTGACAAAGTGTTATTAAAATTGAAATGTTTTTCTAACCATCTGGAATCATTTCATTTGATACATGTATAGATTCAAGACAATGTGATCACTGAAATCAGAACATGTATATGTCTTTATATTAAATCAGCCTAATAAAATCCGAATAGTAAGGGTTTTAGGTTTGTTTGTTTTTTTTACCACCAATGAAGATGTCCATCTCAAAATAGGACATCTTCATGTTCAGGAATTAAAACCTGGAGCATTAAAGTTTACTTATCTGTAAAGTTACATTCCATCATGGAAGATAGAATAACATTTGTAGAATATTGTGCAATAGGTATTCCTTTAACTTCGGCAAGAGAGTCCTTAAAATAAAACAAAAAAAATCCAAATCTAATGTAAGATATAACTGGATTCTGAATGCTGATTCTGAAGGCAGATAGCTGTTGTGTTTACATTCAAAAGCTGGAGCATGACAATGATGGCCTGATTGTATTCTAGAGCTGCTGATTTGCTTTAGACTTATCCAAAAGCTCAGATCCTTTTTGGCTCAAAAATCACCATTAATTTATGCAGAACAATGACGAGGCTCTTTAAGCCTTTAGGCCAAGTGAAAACCAGTTCATCTAATCTCCAAGAGCTTTGGGCAAAATTCTGCCCTTAACCACTACCCTGGAAAGCCATACTGGAAAAAAAAGATATGCAATGAGCTCTCAAAGTCTCAAAGTCATAGTTTTTCAGGGTATCAAAGTCATAGTTCTCAGTTCTTCAGATCTCAAAGTCATGGTTCTTTAAGGTATTTCCAACTGAGAATACTTTCAAAATCTCTGGCTGTCCATGTAGTTTCTTCTTGGAATGTCGAGGACATCCATGAGAGGAGGCACAACTTTTGGCTTCCCTGGTTATGTCATCTGGCTCCAAGGAACTGGCTTGGCCTGGGATTAAGCTTTTAGATCAGACCTGGTTCCTTGATATTTCCCTGCACCCTAGACCCACAGGGGGACATAGGAAATAACATAGGAGATATAATAAAGGTCACTGCAGGTAGTCATAATAAAAATCAGGATATGTTTTTAGGAGATAGAAAAAAGTGCAGTAGATAAATTTAAAATAATCAGGGAAGAAGCATTACTTCAGAGTGTAAAGGCCCTGTCCCACTGGCCGACGGATGCAAAACGTATGCATAAAGGACACAGCGGATGAGCAAAATTTTGGGGTGGCTCCATCCATTGTCATCCGCTCCAAAAGGTGGTAAAAATTTGCATAAACAGAACAGAAAAGGAAGGAAAAGAATGGACGTGGGTAGGATGTAGCGGGAATGTTAAACGGATGTTCATAGGAAGCCTAGCGGATGTATATCAGATGCAAACCCTTCACTGCGCATCCTTTCTATTTCTGTGCTACTAACGCTGTGTCGATGTTCCGTGTACCTTTTGTTTCCTCCCTCTTTCCGTTTTCAGCTTCAGCGGATGTGAGTTGAGGGGATGCCCAGAGGATGCAGAGAGGATACAGCGTACGTTTAACGGATGATAAACGGACATAGAACGTTTGTTGCTCAGATGTCACGGATTTACATCGTACACAGCGGAAAGTTCATCCATTCACAAAGTTTTGTGCAGCTCAAAACTTCTTGTGCGGATGAAATCTCAGTGGACGGATGCTCGAGGGATAGAGCGTATGAAACACGTATGCAGTGAGTACACAACGGATACATCGCGTTTTCCAATGGATGGCAAGCTTTTTTTAATGTTTTACATCCTCTTTGCATCCGTTGGTGCAGTGGGACAGGGGCTTAAGAGATACTACTACTACTATTATTACTACTACTATTACTACTACGAAGAAGTTGCTGGTAAAATGATATACTGAGTTTAAATGCTCAAATTAAAAGACACTGTAAGACAAAAAATAAAATAACTATAAGGTATTCCTCACTTGGAATAGCTTTCTTTTGAATAGCATGCAAATATACTTGGAACAGAGCTTCTGATGATGGCTTCAGAATTTCAAGAGATGCAGGTACAGGAAACTAGGATAGTTACATTGCCTTGCTTGAGTATCATTGAATTGGTTTCCTTCTATGTAATTGGTTATTCCTTTCGTGAAATTTGTAATTAGTTGCTGTGAGTCAACTTGCATATAAATTTAATAAACAGAAATTATTCTCCTTGTCACATCATATTGAAAAACTTAGGGTTTTATACATTGGTATATCAGATCTGAGAGATATAACAAATCCCAAAGTCGACACCTGCGTTTGTCTGAATCAGTTGTCAAAAACCAGCAATGACCATCAGCTTCTGCCCTTCCAAGGTCAATCTACAAGCCCTTCTAAGATACAAATCCTACATCCACATTCTCCATCATCAAAAGTGCAAGTAGCTCTGAACTGAAACTGCTAAATGAAATGAAGTTAATGAAGTTTTAAATGGGTCAGGCAAAGTGACAGGACCAGCCGGGCGAATTGTGACTCAAGGACCATAATCCCCAAATAAACTATGCAGCATTTGAAACTGGGAAAACAGTTTGCAAAGAGGAAATATTTAATTTTTTTTCTTTCTTTCTAGCTTCCCCCCACCTCCTTTTTTTTTGGGGGGGGGGGGAAATCAACCAAGTGTTAATCCATTAATTGCAATAGGAAATGACCAATTGGCTTAGCCTAACATTGTGGGCTGAAAAAGGGGGACTGGCCCAAAATCATTCATCTGTTTTTTTCAGTCCTAAGATAGGACTGGAACTCACATCGTCCTGATTTCTAGCTTGGTGCCTTTACCATTAGACTGAACTTCTCTAAAGCCAAAGCAATCCTGGACTGCATTAACAGAGGGATAGAATCAATATCACGTGAAGTGTTAGTACCACTTTAAAATGCCTTGCTAAGGCCACACTTGGAATACTGCATCCAGTTTTGGTTGCCACAACATAAAAAGATGTTGAAACTCTAGGAAGAAGGCAGAGAAGTGCAACAAAGATGATTAAGGGGCTGGAAGTTAAAGCATATGAAGAAGATTTGCAGGAATTTGGGCATATCTAATTTAATGAAAAGAAGGATTAGGAGTGACATGACGGCAGTGTTCCAATATTTGAGGGCTGCCACAAAGAAGAGGCAGTCAAGCTATTCTGCAAAGCACTTGAAGGAAGGAAAAGAAGCAGTGGATGGAAACTAATCAAGGAGAGAACCAACCTAGAATTAAGGAGAAATTTCCTGACAATAAGGATAATTCACCAGTGGAATGGGTTGCCTTCAGTAGTTGTGGGTGTTCTGTCACTGGAGGTTTTTAAGAAGAGATTTGACAGCCATTGGTCCAGAATGGTATAGAGTCTACTGCTTGTGCAGGGCATGGATTAGAAGACTACCAAGGTCCCTTCCACTTCTGTTCTTTATTTATTTAAAATATTTCTATAATTCCCCATCTTACAAACCAATTTTGGGCTGTTCCCAATCAAGAGGTGAAATTTGGTGACCTCAGAGGTGGTATTCAGCAGGTTCTGACCAGTTCTGGAGAGCTGGTAGCAGAAATTTTGAGTAGTTTGGAGAACTGGCAAATACCACCTCTGACTGGCCCTGCCCTCATCCATTCTGTCTCCCGAGTCCCAGCTGATCGGAGTCCCAGCTGATCAGCTGGGTCTTCTTTTGTTGCCCTGCACAGGAGAACGGACCTGGAAAGCAGGTTAGTGGGGTGGGGAGGGAATGGAGATTTTGCAGAACTGATTTTGCCACAGTGACCAAGCCATGCCCACCAAGCCACACCACGCCCACAGAACCGGTAGTAAAAAAAATTGAATGCCACCACTGGGTGACCTATATGGTAATTCACAAAAAGAAATAACAGGTCAAGTGCTTAGGATATTCTCATTTGCCTAGCAAAAAAATAATAATCTGATAAAATTAGTGCAGCTTTGTTTGAATTAATATTTATAGGCTTCCATTATCCTACAACTGTTGACCACTAATGGGTTGAAGGATGTTCTAGAGGAAACTGAGAAGACTTGATTTACTACTAGTTGCGTTTTGTGAGGAGTAGGGAAAATCTGATGTGCTTGGAATACACTAGTGAAACTTTGGATTAGCAGGATCTAATTTACCACTGATACTCCCATTGGTATCTACAGAAACTTTTTAAAACAATTAATGAGAAGGATGGGAAGGACAAACACATTTCTACCAGAGATGACTGAAACTGTGACTAGTGAATATATAGTCTACATGAAAACTTCCAAGGATTTTTAAAACACACAGGATTTACATAAAGGCCTTTAAAAGCGTTCTAAAATTAGTGGGTGGAATCCCTATTGCTAGGTTTTTAGTACTGAAACAATTAAAAAAACGTTATAGAACTGTGTTCCCTATGTTCTCTATGTTCTGTAATGAGGGGTTAGTTTCTGCAGGTTTGAAACCAGTCAGAAAGGGCACGTGTATCTATCTTTTCTCTTCCCCCAAAGAAACTTCAGAACATAGGAAAAAGTAGAATCATTGGATGAGTTCACAGATGGCAGCAGACTCAGAAAATAAATTCAGAAGAGCTCTTGCTACTTTCATCACTGGTCTTTTGTCAGGTCCAAGCAACCAGCCTCACACATGTAGAGTTTAAACTAACTAGTTTCCTGTCTATAATACAGGAATCTGCCCGAACAGCTGGCTGTCGTTGATCTATCTGTTTCATGGAGCTTGACTAGGGGTGGAGGTGGGAGAGTGAGTCATGGATCCCTTGTGGCCATGCAATGATTCAAGGCTTATTCCCTATTTCAGTCCTCCTCCCTCCCTGGCTGGGTGTTTCCTGGTATCTGCACTTCTTTTGAAATGTTACTTATAGGAATAAGGAGAAAGGCAACTCCTCTGTGTGCCTTAATTATGGCATTTAATTAGTTTCATTGAAGAGTGGCGGTCTAAGAGATGTGAAGTGATTAGAATAAATGTCAGAACATGAGAGATTTGCCACCATACCCTCCTTATAAATACTCCTAGAGCATTAAGCTGCTTACTATTAGAACGTGAATAGCAAAACTTATGGATCTGAGCCATTAAGGCAAACCTCATGTTATATATGCTCCTCTATGATTGCAATAAAGATTTGACCTAAATGTTATCTATGGCAATTTCAAAATACACATTCACCTGTAATGGGAAATCAGAATAGCCTTAGGGAAGAGATGCAACCAAGTTAGATAAAATAAATCTGAGTCTGGAGCAGAAAGGCAATTTGATGAAGTGTCTCAGACATCCCGAGTTCTTTTGAAGATAAAGAAATAGGGTGCAAGCAGACTTATGAGATTCTGTTATTGTAACTTTATAATAAAGTACTATTAGATTCATAGCATCCCTGTCTGGTCTAGGTTGAAGGGCTGCTGTTTGGGATTGATGACCCTTCAGCAAAGGATGGAAATCTTCAATTCTTTTCATCCCAGCCAGGATGTTAAAATGTTTCTCTTTCCAGGAGTGGGATTCAAAATTTTTAACAACTGGTTCTGTGGGTGTGGCTTAGTTGGTGGGCGTGGCTTGGTGGCCATGTTATTGACTGGGTGTGGCCAACTCAGTATCACTCACATCGAGGCACACATCTCCTCGCCTGGCCTCTCCTGACTGTGGGGATGCTTCAACAGTCGGAAGTGTGAAAAATGGTCATAAGTGACTTTTTTCAGTGTCGTTGTAACTTTGAATGGTCACTCCGCACAAGCAAAGTACCAGCAAACGAGGGGGAAAAAACTCCAGAGAAGTTCCTGAGACAGAAAGTCTAGTCCTGCCAAGAATGTAATAAGGGTTCATGGATAGGCAGTTTCTGTAAGCAACACCAGAATGTTTCCTTTCTGCCTTCCTTACAGGATTAGGCCAGTAATTTTTTCTAACAACCGGTTCTCTGAACTGCTTAGAATGTAAACAACCGGTTCTAGCGAATAGGTGCGAACTGGTAGAATCCCACCCCTGCCTCTTTCCTATTACAATGAATCTAGAGAAAGTTGAAAAGCTGTGTAGCATGTTTATGGGAGAGAAGCCTTCCCAACTCCCTAACCATAAACTAATGATAACATATTTTATTTTGCTTCTATATAGCAATGGAGACCTGTGAGCTTCCAGGAACTGTTTGATAGTAACTCCCAGCATCCTTCATAATTGGCTGTCATGCCCCTGTCAGAGTCTGAATCCGAGGAGGAAGATGAACAGCTGACAGGGAGTGGGAGTGTGGCTCTGTTGGCTGTGGAGAAAACTGGAGAAGGGCAAAGTCCGGCTGGGCAGAGCAAGGGAGAGGTAGAGCAAGCGAGAGGGAGTTCAGAAGAAGACCCAGGCCCACCCACCCCTTCATCCTGGGGCACGCAGGAACGGAGAAGAGAGCAATGTGGGTTGCGTGGCTTATGGGGGAAGAAAGGGCCCTTATTCCCTTTATTAGCCACAGCTGGGAAGAGAGTTTAAAAGAAATGCATGCTGAATGCGGCAGCTGCTGGGAGCAAACATGAGTTTATCTTGTGTTGATTTTGCTTATCTGTGTTCCTGGCGTCTTCCTAACCGTGTTGAGTTCTTGCCGTGCCTTCACGTCTGAAATTCTTGCTCCTGCCCTGTCGGACTAATTACCTCATTTTGCTTTGATTATAGTTACAGCTTTTGTTGATCACATTTTGGACTTGATTCTCCATAGCCAAAGGCTGTTCCTGGGAGAGTTTTTCTCCAACCAGAAGGTAACTATGAGATTGGGGGCAAAGTTGGAGCTAATAAAGGGTCTCCTACTGATATCTATGTTGCTTTTGTGCCACGCCCCAGATCATCACAATTGACTATGCCAGTTCACATTGCTAAGAACTACAGTCAAGCAACATCTGAAAAGCTCCAAGTTCTACTGAACATGTCAATTTACAAATCAGTAACATGCTCATATTTGTACATGAAAACAAACTTTACAAAGCAAGTTGTGGGTTTTCAGCAGCCAAGGATGCTGATAGCTGATTGATACCTTGGCAGAAAGGAAAAGGAGAAGATAAGTTGCAGAGCAGTAGTAGTATAAATCAATGTAGCAGTTACCATATTCTTTCCTGCCAGAAATAGGATGCAGACATGGGAAAGCATCTGAAGAGACCGAAAAGAAGTCCGCCATGAATGCCTGTAATCATTACCATGATCAAGGCTAGCAGTGGGAACCCAGAAATTTCAGAAGACATGGAAGCCTAGGGGCAGAACCTGGGTGATAGGATCCATAAATATGGTGTCCCTTGTTTCATACATTAAATTGATGCTCATCAAATGTATACGACATGAAAAGTAGCCATCAATCAGCATTAATCCCAACTTGTGTGGCATAATACCTCAGTGCGAACAAATTTAACAAATAAACCCACGTTTAAGCACTTAAACCATATGCTAAGCAAGCCGCAGTATTGTGTATCCTTGTAAACCAATGATATTACAGACCTGATTACACAGATTATTTTTATAACTAGATTAACGAGACAATGGAGATTAAGAACGCTCCTTGTACAGTGACTCCATAATCACTGAACTCTTAGTAATCCAGAAGGATCTGGAGTGTGCCTTCCAAAGTAATCTGGCTTTTAGTCTTAATTGTTCTTGTTATCAGGGCTCTCAAAACCGTTCATGATACCAAAAGAAATTTAAAAAGATTGTGTAGGCTCTCTCCAAACAATTGCTGTATGAAAATTAGTGTTTTTCTCCCTCCTCCATAGCTTTAGAACTTGGGCTCATCCAGCATATCCTGCCTCCATGATAAAAGGGCATTCTTCTTTGCACAATGTGGCATTGACAGTGGAATTTGCTATGCTGTCTGATGATGGCCATCAGTTTAAAGTAAGTTTTAAAAGGCTTGATTCATGGAGAATTAACTTTGGGTGGCCGTATCTTGCCTCCAAAATCACCAGCCTTTTAATGGTAGCTGCTGGGGAGTGGCAGTGTTGGTGAGCCAGCAATGTGTTTATTCCTAAATTGATCTGCTTAGATATAATATCTTACAGATGGCTGGGCTAGGTGGGCTATTGCCTTGAGCCAGCAAAATGTGGCTTACATTCCTGTGCTTTTAAAGAAGTTTGCAAGCATGGACCAGAGGGAAAATGCACTTTTTCACTCTCCAGCAAGGGACATTTCTGATAAGCTCCTGTCATTGATGTGGTTGCCTAAGATCATATTAAAGCACTTAAATTTGCTAAGTCTTTGAAGTGATTGGCTCAACAAAGATCTGTCTTCCAGTTCGAAAAGCATCTAACAGCTTACATGCAACATCTCAGAAGAGCTTTTTCTATAGATCACTTCTAACAACTGGACTCCACAATAAGACATGAAAGTTTTCATGGAATTCCGTTTATGGAAAGGCTGTGCATTTGTGGCACAAAAGCCACTGAAGACATTGGACATATTATTTTGGACTGCAAACTATATGCTGCAGAAAGAACTGCTCTTTTAGATTACTTAAAAATGAAAAAATATTGGATCTTACAATTTGCAAGCAATGAAATGAACCTGCATATCACTAATAAGATATGTGTCAAGATGGGCAGCAAACAAATTTAAGAAATAAATACATTTAATAAATAAAATAAGACCACACTCTTTGTGCAAAGGTGCTTTCTCAAGAAGCAACTGGACTTTTTTGGTTTTTCTTTGAAGACATTTTGCTTCTCATTCAAAAAGCTTCTGGCATTTTCTTCAAAGAAAAAACTAGAAAAGTTTCTAAATAAGTTCGATCAGCTGTCTGTGATTCCAGAAATGAAAAACAAAATGAATACATCTTATCCTATTGATTTATTTTCTCCCCATCTTCTGCACATCCCAGAAAATTAAGCATCTTAAGAATATTAAGACTCTGTTGGTATACAAAAAATAGCTATAAAAAAAAAGCAAGCAATGCTTTTATTCAGTCATTGTTGGCTTTTAAAGCAAATTAGATTATGCGGGTGAAGCCTTTGCCCTTCACTTGGGTTGTAAAGTGTATTCTGCACATGGTCAGAGGTTCTTCATAATTAATGTTTATCAGTTTGTTTTTCTACATTCAAGCCACAAGTAAAATCTATAATAAAGCAAGACTCTCATTGAATACAATAGAACTTCAAAAGAAATCCTCTTGTTCTGTTCTTTTCCAAGCCTACTGCCTTCCAGATGTCTCCATCTCCACTTTTCAAAATTCGTAACCTTTTATTATGACATTATGGCAGGGATACCAACCCTAGGTCTGTGGCATGCCAGAAACAGCACGCAAACATGCCAACAGCACACGAAAACCCCTCTGGTCCACGAAAAAAACCTCTCTCCCGGGAACTGGTCTCTGGTGCCCAATAAATGTTGTGGGGGGGGGNGGGAACTATTAGGGTAAGTAATAATGCATAAGCGCACCAAGCAAAGCATAAATAGGACCGTCCCTGTCCTGTTGATTCTTGTTATTTTTGTTGATTTTATCCATTTCATGTATTCCTCCCTATGTTTTATACTTATACCTGTCATCTTGTGTAAGCGATTGACAAATCAAAAATAAATAAACAAACAAACTTCGCCATGAACTTCACTTGGGTTAATCTTTCAGCTTGCTTCAGGGAGCTGTTATAAAGATCAATAGAGGCACTATTAGTGAGAAGCAATGGAATTAATTAATTAAAGAGACGCCCAATTCGTTCAGTCCGACATGGCTGTGCGGGAAGCCATGAAACGAATCGCACGTTCTCACGTTTCTTCCATCGGTCTCCCATCAGCCTGCAGGCAACCCCCGCTTATGGAAATAGGTAAGGGGCTTTTCCTTCCCCCACCCCAAAAAAAACAAAAAAAAAAAAAAAGCAGGCGGAAAGGTAGGTGAGAGGTACTTCAAAGCATCTTCGTGCACAAACCCAAGGTCTTCTCTCTCACCCCCCCCCTCCATCCCCGTCAATCTGAAGGAGGTCGCCTGGCTGTGGTATTAATACTCGCAGCTGTGCATCGCTGTTCACATTCTCCTGCGTGTTCGCGGGACGCCGGGAAAGAAACAATCTCCAACCCTTACTGACTAAGAGGAGAACAAGGGACCAGGCCACCTGAGGGACCGCTTGCGAGCGGCGAAGGGGTTGTACACGAAACCGAGCACCGCAGGGTTTGCAAAACCGCCTGGATGCGGTGCGTTTTGTTAACGGGTTGTACAAGAAGTAGGGCGGGACGTTTGGCGAACAGCTAATGAATTAAAAAAAAAAAAAAGCAGAGAGAGAGAGAGAGCCAGGACGGATCGGATCGGGAAATGGGAAAGCAGGGAAATTTAAAAAAAATAAAAAATAAAAATCAAAATAAAAATCATTCAAAGTCCCGACCGGCTGACTGGAGAAACCGAAACTGCCCGGGCAACTGTACCTTACCATCGCATTGGAGCAGTTTACTATGCAGACGGCCGTCAGGATAAACCAGCGCCGCTTGTAAACCTTGAAGGCTTGCCCCGCGGGAAGCTGGGGTTCACGGTGCGTGGGGTGGCCGTCGTCCATCGGAGCGCTGTCCTTCCCTCCGCCGTCAGGGGAAGCTCTCCGCCGCGCTGCTCAAGACCTTCTGAGCCATCCTCGCCGTCGTCTCTCATGCGGGGCTGCCTTGCAACAGCCGAGTCGGCGAAAAGGGGGAAGGAAAAAAAAAGAAAAGGGGGGGGAGGAGGAAATTGCCACATCCGCGCGAGCAGGGCCTGAAAAGCCGGTTTTCCTCCCCGCCAAGCGAAGCTCCCTTCGCCTCCGCAGCTTTTGCGGCGGCTGCCGCGGGACACTCCTCTCTGACTGCTGGGCACTGGGAAATAGCGGCTTTCTTGCAGCCCCGCCGCCGCTTACAAAACAGGGCCGCGGGATCCTAGCGCCTGCCCGGTTCGGTTCCCCGCCGGTTTGTTTCCCCGTCGGCCTTGTTTTCCAGCTCTGTTGCTTGGGCCTGTTTGTCCCCAAGGTGTTTTTTCATGAGGCAACTTGGACGTTCTTCGTGGTTTTTTTTTTGTTTGTTTTTTTTCAAGCTCTGGTATGTTG
>BHFT01008979.1:0-35330 GCA_004320025.1 Laticauda laticaudata
ATTTCCTGTATTCTTACTCATGTTTATACTTATATCTATTATCTTGTAAGCGATTGACAAATCAAATAAATAAATAATAAATAAAACAGGCGATATTAAATCTGTCACCATAACAATAGATAGATAGGAACTAGGTTTCCCTTCCAAAAGAGAAGTTCCCTTCCACCTAGTAAAAACAGACCCAAGATCTCAATGTTTACACCAGTATTAGATACTTAGCAGTCATTTTAAATTATTTCATAATAGCTTCACAGCTTTTCTACAATATAGGTAGTCCTCGACTTACAATTACAATAGGACCTAGGAAAATTCATCATTATGTGGTGCAGTCATTATGTAGTACAAGCATTTAAGTGAGGCATTATGTCACAGGCACCCAATTTTACAACCCTTTTTGCCACAGTTAAGTGAATTACTGCAATTGTTAAGAAAGACATGATGTAACCTCATTTTGTGATTTCCCCTGCTGGCTTCCTCTGTCAGAAGCCAACTGGAAAGGTTGCAAATGGTGATCATGTGACCACAGGATGCCAAGACTGTTTGTATGATAGAATCACAAGCACCCAAATTGCAATATATCTTTGCAAGGATGTTGCAATGGTCTAAAGTGTGAGAACTGATTTAGCACTGTTATAACTTCAAACAGTCTTTAAAGTAATGGTTTTAAATTGAGGCCTACCTGAGAATCTACTTACCCAAGTTTTGGTGTATATAGAAGGATGCATATATAGCACAGGAACTGTATGAGTGCAACCCCATGTCTTGTGCAGGATTTCCAATTAAAGCATCTATGAAATAAGACTAACCAGACTTTATTTGAACAAATACACCGAAAATGAACTCGATAATTGATTCCTCTGTTGAACTGCTGTTATTGTTTTTTCTAATATTTAATTAGAATTTACCATCCTATAACTTCAGAGCATTTCTTTTCAGTCCAATGCTAGCTGTCATGATCAAATTGAATTTTTCCTTCTTAGTGATCCCATCGGTGTTATGACATTTTCAAATTTGATGTTCATTTCCTCCATCTATGCCATTGATGAAAATCTTGAAAAGTACTGGGTTTCAATACAACCCCTGTAGCACCCCACTTGATACCTCAGTTTAATGAGGTTAAATGCCGCTTAGTACTTTTAAATAGGATTCTGAGTCTGATAATAAGCATGCTATCCTGCCCTCTTTTAATTAGCTTTTATTTTGACAAAGTTCCGAAGCACTTTGTCAAACGCCTTGGAGTTCACAACATTCCCACAAACTACTGAAGAAGTTACTTGATCAAAAAAAGATAATGTCAGCTTATTCTGCCAAGATTTTCTTGATAAATTCCTCGTGTCTTCAAGGTATATTCATATAGATCATTTCATAATCTGTTCCTATAGTTCCCCAGATATTGATGTCAGGCTGACTGGTCTCTCACCCCAAGAGACCTCCTTTTTCCAAAGGTAGAGACATTTAACCTCTTTAGTCATCTGGTTCTTAACCCATCCCCCAGAATGTGTCAAAGATAATCAACAGTTTCCATTATGAGATAAGAATCCTGTAAGGGATGAATACCAGAATACCCTTATGTGCTGCTCATGGACAGGGATGTTACTATTTTACAAACTGTAACTCACCTAAAGTTGGTGCAATGGAGAGCAATATCAGAAACAAGAATGATTTTAATGGTGAAAAAAATCTAATTGCCTCATAGAGCAGATCTCAAACATTTTAAACTATTAAAAATTAGATGGTAAAAGCCAAGAGGAACTATTAAACTACAATGTGTGTTGTATTAAAAATATTTGCATCTATTTAAAGACAAGATTTCAATCAGATTTTCTCCATGTGGCACTAAATATATCTAAATTACTGACATCATATCAATAGTCTTCAACTTACAACAGTTCATTTAGTGACAATTCAAAGTTACAATGGCATCAAAAGTGACATGACCATTTTCCACATTGAAGGAGGAGGAAGAAATTGCTAGGCTAAGCTGGCTCATAGCCATTACAGCAATCCTGGTGGTCATGTGATTAAAATTCAGATGCTTGGCAACTGGCTTATACTTATGATCGTTGCATTGTCTCAGGATCACTTTTTCAATGTTCTGACAAGCAAAGTCAATGGTGAAGCCAGATTCACTTAACAACTCTGTTGTTAACTTATCATTGGCGGTTATTCACTAAACAACGGAGGCAAAACTGGTTGTAAAATGGGGCAAAACTCACTTAAGAAGTATCTCACTTAACAACAGAAATTTGGGGTTCAATTGTGTGGTCATAAGTTGAGAACCACCTGTACTAGTATCCCAAACCTACGCATTACTTAAGACTATTAGCTAATATCAAACTTGGTAAAGTTAACTTTATTACTATCTGGTTTCTAAATGGCTGAATATGATACTAGTATGCCTCTCCCTTGACATCTATGTCTAAAACAACTTTCACCCAGATTCACAAAAAGGAAAGCAAATGCTTTGGCAGCAAATGCCTTATGCACGCATATGCATGCTCTGACGTTATATGGAGGCTTTCTTTACTATGCTTTGCCTAGTCTGCAGTGTAGGATAACATGAATATTTCAGTTGCTTCACTGTAGTTTACCTCCCAATAGTTCACTCAGCGCTATCATTCACTTTCCCCCCAATAAACCAAAGTGACTGATATAGTCTGTAATTAAAACTATTTTTGTAATTTTATAAAGCCAACCTGGGCTGAATTTCAAAATCTCTGATGGAAATATGGCTACTACTTCTTGGCAAATACGTTATTTAGGGAAAGGTTTCAAATATGATAGTAATTTGAAGGGGAAAAAAACCAATTTTACTGACACATGCATTTATGACCAAATTGTGTGCTCCTAATGAGAAAGCACACCAGAATGAGAATAACCGTGTGCAGCTACATGAGAAAACTTGATCTAAAGGCCCTGTCACACTGGCCGACGGATGCAAAATGTTTGTAAAAAGGACATAGCGGACGAGAAAAATGTTCCATCCGTTGTTATCCGCTCTCAAAAGGGGCAAAAGAATTTGCCCCCCTAACCAGAAGTCGATAACACGGAAAGGAAGGGAGGGGGGAGGACGCAGGGCGGATGGAAAGCGGATGCTCCATGGAAGCCTAGCGGATGGAAGTGTGATGGCCACATCCGCAAGGCTTCCGGGGGGCCGCAGCAAAGTGGACGTGGAACGGAAGAGAGCGGATCGCAGAGCGGACGCCAAGTGGATGAAGTGGGATGCACAGCGGAAGCCGAGCGGATGAAGTGGATGCACAGCGAAGCCGAGGCGGATGCCTAGAGTTCACTGCGCATGCGGGGAGGATGCATTTGCGTCAGCCCCGCGGAATATAAAGGAGGCAGCTCCCAAGCAGGTCACCATTCAGAGGAAAGACCTGCTTCCAGACACATTGACTGCCTTGCCAGCCTGCCCTACCTGAATGCCTGGCCTGCAGCCTTGCTCTGCCTGCCTTGCTGCAAGCCTGCCCGCCAGCCTTCCCTGCCAGCCTTGCTGTCTGCCTGCCTGCCAGCCTTGCTGTCTGCTGCCTGCCAGCCTTGCTGCAAGCCTGCCTGCCAGCCTGCCTGCCAGCTGGTGCCGCTCTGCCTGCCTGCCAGCCTGCCTGCCTGCCTGCTGCCTGCCTGCCAGCCTTCGGCCAGTCAGCAACCCCACAATCATGGCGGAAAGAGAGAAGCCTTCAGCCATCTTGCTGCCAGCCCTGGCAAGAGGAGAGGGCCACCTCCCACCCCCTGGCCCTCACTCTGCTTCTGCTGGGGCTTCTGCAACACAGGCTCGCTCGTCTGGGGCTGGGCGCATTCTGTTGCTTTCTGCATCTGGAGGAGCTGATACTGCTGCTTATGGCGGTGGTGCTTCTGCTCGTGCTACTCGCACTGAAAGCTGTTCTGCAGTGGTGCTTCTGCTGTGTGCTTACTTCTTCTGATGCATGCTTGCTGCGGTGGTGCTTCTGCTGGTGCTTACTCAGCTGATGCTGCTTCTGGCAGTGGATGCTTCTGCTGGTGCCTTACTCTGCTGTAGCTGGCTCCTCGTCCTGCTGATCCTGCTCGTTGCTCCTGGTCTTGCTCGTCCTGTGGTCCTGCTTGGTTGCTTCCTGGTCCTGCTGGTGCTCCTCGGTGCTTACTCTGCTGATGATGATCCTGGTCTGCTGGTGCTGCTGGTGCTGCTGATGATGATCTCCTGGCTGGTGCTGCTGGGTTGCGCTGGTGGTGTATTGGAGAGAGCCAGCCCCTACAACCTGGAAGCCCCTCTGATTGAGGGTCCATATGTGTCCTAGCCAAAGGGAGGAAGAGGCAGACGCGAGAACGGGAGAGGACAGGCAAATACAACATCGAGAGGGAACATGAGGATGAGGTGCTGGAGTGGGCTGAGAGAAGAATGAGTATCTATGGCGGAAAGGGACACAGCGCTCTACAAGACACCAAAAAAGAAGCAGGCTGTTTGGAGAGAGAAGCAGAGAGCCTGAGCTACACTTCAGAGGTGCTCCTCGGCTGTGTGAAGCACATGCACACCTGGTATGGGAAGCCACACCTCAGAAATCTGGCCAGGCGCGGTCAAGCTGACGGACAGAGAGACCTATGTCATGGCCAAGGTGCAACTTCCTGGGGTGAGATCCGCACCGAGGAGCAGCCCCTCTCAAAACCCTGGTCTCTCAGGCAGCCCTGCTGAGAGCAGTCCTCTTCTGGCGAGAGTCAGTTCCTATCTCCAGGCAGGGTCTGTGGAGTGTGCCAACGACGAGAACCGCGCGGACAGCTGTTGTAACCATGGCGGAGCACGTGGAGGACTCCCTGGCACAGTGGGACAAAGGTGATGGCACTTCCACCACAGTCCTACTGCATCCACCCCCAGCTCCACCTCCACAGAAAGGCAGAGAGCCAGACAGGAGGGCAGAACCACACTGTCCTGCTGGAGATAAGAGACACATCAGGGAGCCGCATAGATATCCTCTCTCAGCTGTCCACACCGACTCCTCATCTCCAACCGCAAGCCCTTCCTCCACCTATGTCAACCAGACCCTCACAGACATGCGCGGAACTCCAGTACCAGGTGGTGAAGGACAGGATCAGATCTGCTTCCACAACCTCAGATCCAGATGGAACCTGCTCCCACCCAGTCCAGGTCTGCTCCTCCACCCAAGTGATGTCCCTCCCATTTCCAAGGCTTTCCACAGCCCTCACCTACCAGGGCTACGGCTACCAGGAGTCCAGCGCACAGGCAGCAGCCCTTCCAGTCCAGGCACAGACTCATCGGACGCCACCATTCCACCGTTCCACTGATGCACCAATGCCACCCATGCCACTGATGCCACCGATGCCACCACGTGCACCGATGCCACCCATGCCAGTCCTCACCCACCTGCAGACCAGACATCCCCACTAGCACTGCTCCTTCCTCCACCCCACAGCCAAGCCCAGCCTCAGTACATTCTGTCGTTCGGTACTGGACTACACCCAGGGCATGGGAGGAGGAGCTCTCAACATCACGGGGCTGAGCCAGCTGTCTGAGAGCTTCCTCAACACACCGTCACCTGTTGTCCTCTCGGGGCCGGCACCCCAGTGGCGCCTCAGACCAGCACTCCAGCAGCAGCCACCTCCACAGCACCAGGACCTTCACCCTGAGACTGGGCACACCTCTGAGTGACAGAGAAGAGTGCCAGAGATTGGGTGGCTACTGTAGACTTTATTTGGACACTTGACTGGGTCATTTTCTTTTACAGCTTGTTATTAATAAAGATTATCTTTGCTTCACACACTTGCTTCATTTATTTTTGTCAATAAAGTTTATGGTGGAAATTTTTAGAAATGGTTAAGCCTTTGCATGCTTGTTGGATGGTTAAGATAGCAGTGAGTGGGCAGGGATACCTTTGGATGGGTTAAGATAGCTGTAGGATGGGTAGGGATTACCTTTGGGATGGGTTAAGATAGCTGTGGGATTGATAAAACCTCCAGTGCAAGCATAGTGGGACTGTATGGTCCACCCTACCAGGTGCCACACCTTTGGCCCTTTATTATCAAAATAATGTAATCATTCATCCACACATGTCAACACAAACACAACTCTTTATTAAACGTCCTGTTCATTGTAGGCCCACCCAACATACATGGCCCAATCTCATCAGTGTGATGAGACAGGCTGAAGGAAGCACCCATTAATCATCTATCATCCTGTCTTGCCAATCCAACTCCCAGCTGGGGAGTTGCACCAGTGTTTCAGGAGGTTCCGCTGCTTCTTCCCTTCATGTGAGGCTCTGTTGGGCCTTGCACATCCTCAGTGACTATCAGGTTTTGCCCTTGCCTCCATTTCCCCAGGCTCCATGTCCCATTGCCTTGTGTGGAGGTCCACAAGCCTGTTTCTGCACACGACTGGTAGCGGGTGTGCATGAGATTCTGCAGCTGCAGCAAGCTTCCATGATCCTCCTCATGGTCTCTGGGCGATGCTGCATTGGTGTGAGAATACCTGGAACCTGTTGGCCAGGGATGCCAAAGGCGTTCTCACCACCCGCCTTGCCCTGACAGCCTGTAGTTGAAGATCTTCTCTTTCACGGGTAAGGCGTCTTGAAGTGTAGGGCTTCATGAGGTAGGTTCTGAGGGAGAAGGCTTCATCCCCACGATGAAGTAGGGCACATCTTGCGTGTCGTTGGGCAGGGGTTCTGGATCTGGGAAGCCCATGATAGGTTGCGATCCAGGCCCTCCTTGAGGTCACTGGCGTTGTTATTACCTGGGCAACTGAAGCTGACCTGTTGCCTGAAGCATCGATGTACATGACCTTGTAGTCAGCATCGACCATGGCGAAGAGGACGATGCTGAAGAAGCCCTTGTTAGTTGAAATAGTGGACCCTGACTTGGCTGGCGCTTTGCAGGCACGTGCTTGCCATCTATGGCTCCAACGGTGTGGGGGAAGTTCCACCTCTGATACCCACTGTTCTGCAACTTTCTTTCAGCCTTCTTCAGTGGAGGGGCACTGGAGGAGCTCCTCCAGGTATTCTTCGATGATGGCTGCACCACTTTCTCTGACCACAATGCTGATTGCTGTGTTGTGGCACCCTCCAGCCATACTGCATGCTCCTGTAGGTGGTCCCTGAGGCAGGTGGCGCAGAGTCAGTGCCACCTTGAGCCCAGGGTCCAGGCTGGGCCGGAAGTTCGTGTTCTGCTTGGTCAACCTGGGTCTCAGCCGCTCCACAACTTCGTCAACATGGCTGGAGGCATCCTCATAAAGTTCTGGGAATGCCCGATTGTCTTCGGTCCTGAGCTCCACCAATCAGCTTGTTGTTACAGTCCGTACTCTGCTCTGTCTCCGATCCATCTTCGGACCCAGACGCTTCTTGGCTGCCTCCTTTTCTTCCCGTAGTAGAGTTGAAAGAGCCTGTAGATGGCTTCGCACTGTTGCAGAACGATGGTGGCTACCAAAAGGAGTTTGTTACGATTCATGGTGGACATGACTGGATTGCTGTGGCAGAGCAAGTGGCAGATGAAGGCCTGCAGAGGTCTGCACAGCTGGGCTGCTGGGCTGAAGTGAGGATCCAGTGAGTTCCTCCCCCTTTTATAGGCAATATAGGTTTTCCACTAGGTGTCCTTTTGCATCCTCTAGGCATCCTCTAGACATCCTTTAATATCCGAGATAGGTCCCTCTGCGAACGTTTTTTCCGTTTTAAATGCTTTCTTTGCGAACTGCATCCGCTTACATCCTTTCTCTCCGTTCTAACGCTGCGCGGTCTGTTCTGCATCCGTTCCGCTTCCTCCCTGTGTCCGTTTACCGCTGGAGCGGATTGAGTTGCGTGGATGCGCAGCGTATGCCTAGAGATGTTAGCGGCGATGCGTAATGGATTGATGACGGATGCAGAACGGATGTTCGCCTGTATGCCTAGCGGATGCGAGAATGGATGCGTGGATACATTTTCCACTCAGAAAGTTTTGAGCAGCTCAAAACTTTTTGAAGCGGTTTGGCAAAAATTATTGGTCTCAAAATTATAAAATGACAATGTCAACAGCATATAAAGAAAACTTGTATAAGATGTTTTTACAGGTGGCACTCCCCCCGGACAAGAATAGCAAGAATGTTCAAGAATAAATCTGAAAAATGTTGGAAATGTTCATCAGATACCTGGCTTCATACTTATCATATGTGGTGGACTTGTTGAGGATGCTAGAAAAATATTGGACTAAAATTCACATATGGTTGGAAAAAAATGACAAAGAAACACATAGACTTGAACCAGAGACTTTTTTATTGGGAATTTTACCTGACACATACAATAAAGAATTGAAATATTTGATTGTAAATGTATTAACAGCGCGTAGGATTGTATTGCTAAAAATTGGAAGAATGAGAAAATACCACTACAGGAAGAAATTAATTAAGAAAATATTAGAATGTGCTGAGATGAGTAGATTGACATTTGAAATTAGAGAGCAAGAGATAAAACAATTTTTTTAATCAATGGCTAGATGATAAAATAAATAAATAGAATATTAATACTATTATTTATAAAGAGTTTTTTTTAGGATTAATTTGTTACGATTTATTTGATTTGTTATTAGAATAAAATGTTTAAAGTATTGATATCCATAAAAGAATGAAAGATTAGTAATATCAGGATATGGATTGATAATATAAATTGTTATGCAATATAATTGTAATTGACACTATAAAATGAATACAACAAACTGTATGAACCAACCGACACACCGGAAGAATATATGAGAATAAATGTTTTTATGTTATGTATGTTATGTTTGTTTGTAAAAAATTAATAAAATTCTTTAAAAAAAAAAACTTTTTGAGCGGATGAAATGTCAGTCGATGATGCTGGACGGATAGAGAGGAAGAAAACGGCACAGTGAGTACAAAACGGACAGGCTGTTTTTCTCCGTTTTACATCCTCTTTCCATCCGTTGGTGCAGTGTGACAGTCCCAAGCAGCAATCTTCACAACATCTTTTTTTCTCTATTTCTGAATCATATGCTTGCTTAGTGACCATTTCACTTCTGTTTTAAGAAACAGTTTGCAGTTGCTAAACAAGGAATGGAGGATTTGAATTTAAAAACTTACCTTATGGTCCTATTTAGCATTTCACAAGTAGAAAGTGTGATTAAACTAGATGAAAGGATTTTTACAAATTATTTTAAATTAGGTTTGTCATCTTGCTTCGTCATATACTGGATGGTTAGTTTTATTACTTTTTCTTTATCATAATTTTATAAAATAAAATTATAAAAAAATTATAAAAATAAAAGTGCAAACTAAAAAGAAAAATAACTGCTTACTTCTGTCCCAGATAAAAAACATAACATTAATATTTTATCACTATCTCTTATCATACAACTATATTTTAAATCTTCAATATTTCACCTCATTCTCTATAAACATCCTTAGAAACTCATCCTTTTCCTAATCAGTTTATTAAGAGTTATCAGAAGTTACAATATATCCATTATAAACTTAATCTAATAAACTAATTTAAATTCCTTCCATTTATACATAATTTTTTAAGTAAATATATCCCACAATCTCACTCTACTCTAGAAAACTCAAAATGACGATCCCATCAGACAAAGGCTACAAGTTATTTATATAAACTTTCTAAAGACAACTGCATGACTGGAACAAAAGAGATGTCAAACTCAAATATTCATGTATAACTTTTTTTTTTTTCAAAAAAGATTTCATGAATATATGTAAAATAGTTTAGAGAAACTGCTGCTCTAAAAATAAGAAGTCATATTCTCTGTTCATTAAACTTTAAAGGTCAGCTCATTGGCCAAGGATGCTGCAATATATGAACATTTATTCTTGTCAAGTACCACTCTTACCACATTTTTAAATGTAACAATAAAAAGGTAAAGAACAATTAAAGAAATGTGTTTGCAAAAATTTGTATAAATCATACGAAGATGTCACTGGCTGCAACTTCTGTGAAGTATATATGTGGTGGTAAACAGTGATTTATGTTTGCATAATGTACAAAATAGCTCCCACAGGCTGCAAGTTATTCAGGAGCACATTCTTAACAGAAACACCAACTTGGAATAGAGAAATAGACTGATTATCTGAAGATTACAAGGGATGAAGAATATGAACAAGGGGGAGGGGAGTGTTACATCTTGATTAGGACATGAAATGGGACAATGTTTTCCAAAAGAAATTGTTCAATGAACAAATGCTTAAATACAAAATGGTGGTTTTCTGATATCATCTCTCATGATCCAAGGAATCTCTGGCTTTTTCCTTCCCATATTCTTCTTAAACAAGTTGATCAAATATACATTATTCAGATGTAGTTGAATTAATTTATATAGTTACATATGAAGTTTTCTTCACTTAGGAAACAACATTAAAATGCCTTGGGATAATAGGTTTAATAATTCAGGTAGTCCTCTACTAATGAACACAATGCAGCATGGAATTGTGGTCGTAAATTGTTGTGGTCATACGTTGATGCACTATATGCCTTTGGTTTCGTCAACCATTTTTAAGATGTGAAAGGGAGTCCCCATAGTTATTAAGCAAATCACATGGTTGTGTTAAGTGAATCCAACATATTCAATAGCCATTTTCTGCCAGAAAATGGCATAGAATGTTGCAAATTGCAATCATGTGATCACCAGATTCAGAAATTGGTCATATATAAGAACCTTTTGCCAAGTGCTCAAAATATGATCATTTGACCAGTGTATATATGGGGTGGTTTTTTTTTTGGGGGGGGGGGNTTGGGGGGGGGGGGTGGAGACAGAGTTACAATTTTAGAGCAGGGATGTTAACACTTCCTATCCACAGGCCAAATGCATCACGTGGTGACCATGCCCATGCCCATGTCCGATTTAGCAAAGGGGAGAAAAGTCTCAATATATCACATGACGATGCCATAACCCCTGTTTTAGAGGATGGGTTGTCTGATCTAGTTCAATGATCATTAAGCAACTAGTTGTAAGTTAAGGAGTACTTATGGTATTTACAAAGAACTTGGAATAGTAGTTAATTGCAAGTTGATGCACAAGGCTATAGAGACAGCAACTGAAATTTTAGACTCCCACAACAGAAGTATAGTTTCTGAAGTACAGGAACTAATAACTGCACTCTATTTTACTTCAGTCAAATGCCACCTCAAGTACTGCATCCAGTTCCAGGCAACACACTTTGAAAAGGATTTACAAACACTGGAATTGCTTCATAGAAGGTCAAGGATTAAAACCTATCTCTTCAGACATAAATTTTATGTTTAACACTGAAAATAAGATAATTTTAGGGATACAATAATTCTCTTCAAATTACTGAAAGAAAATGTGATAGACTAAGCTCAACTGTCCTTTTCTCTCATTCCAGATTGAAGAACATGGAATGTTTAATTTGAGATATATGAAGATAGATTTAAACTGAACATTATAAAAAAACTAATTGTTCAATAATGGAATCATTTAAGCAGTGTAGAGTGTTATAAAAATGACTTTGGACAGCCTGGGAAAAAGCATTTAAAAAAAACCTTAAATTTCTGGGGTATAAGAGGAAGAGAAGTGAAAACACATTCAGGCTTTCAAATTCTGTTTCTATAGATTATGCAATAAAGTATAATTCCAGTCAAATTTGTGAAGTCTGACCTGGACTGCTTCAAGGGCTCACACCCAAGGAAATCATTTCTCCCATTCAAAAGGATCATTTCTCTGTGGTGCTTCAATCAGTATTCCTGCACTGAATAGAAGGTTGGATTTGATGTCTTAAATAGTTCTTTCCAACTCTATGATTCTATAATGATGATTTGCACTGTCCAGGATTCACTCTTTTAATTCCAATTTTAGACCAGACATCTGAAGAAATGCATAAGTTAGCAGAAAAATCGTGTGTCAGGTAAATGCAAACAGACATCCAAATATCAGACTAATTAAAGTATATAATTAAAGTATATATTAAAGTATATAATTCTGAAATAGGATTAAATTAGACTGCAATCACATTAAAAAAAATAGGATATATATCTCTATAAACATATATAAGATTGTGTTGAACAACACAGCACAAAATTTTCAAAATCCTCTTATTAATTGAATGAAAAATTATGTTCGAAAATACAATGCTCTTATTTAGTGAATGGTCCTATACGTTTTGCATAAATTGATCAAGACTGATAGAGAACAATCAAGATAATTAATGTGGCCCATAATTAATTATAAGTTAAATATTGATTTGCTTTCTAAAATGTAAAATTTAGCTATTGCTGTAATTGTCTTCGGTTAATCTGAAAAAAAGATATTTTTACAAGATTTAATACTTATGTGACAGGAAATAAATATAAGCAAACAATGCTGTTGCAATTTAAAATGTAAGCTTATCTGCCTAGCTAAGCAGCCTAGAATAACCTTTTCTGTTATGGAAAAATACTACAGGCTATTGTTTAACAAATGCACATATAAAACATTGTGGTAGACTAACTTAGAGGATGCAAGAGAGATCAGACTCTTTCTGAATAGTAGATAACTTTTGTATAAAAGGTTATGCTGCAAAAAAGCAATTTGCATTTTCTGTTGCAAAGATGAGCAAAGAAAATCTTTAAAGAGGAAATACAACTCCCAACAATTCAAGCTGTAACTTAATCTGGAACCAGCTTTAAATTATTGGTCAAATCATATCATACATGCCTAATCAAAAGAGAAATTTGGTCAACTGTGAAGGTAAAGTCTAACTAGTGTTCTCAAAATGATACCTTGAGATTCTAATTTATTTATTCTCATCTTCTTACTTCAATATAAATTTATATGAAGATAATTACTGAAAGAATAAGAGGTTATTATCATTTATTATTGAATCTTAATTGTTTCTACAATATATTGGAGAGTATATACTTGTTAAAATTGTTGCTGAGTGATGCAGTCTATAAAGCTCTGTGTGTGTGTGTGTGTGTGTGTGTGTGTGTGTGTGTGTGTACACACACATATACATATNTCTGTGTGTGTGTGTGTGTGTGTGTGTGTGTGTGTGTGTGTGTGTGTGTGTGTACACACACATATACATATCTCATGTCCATAATTTTTAACTGGGCAAAACACAGTGGTGGGATTCAAATTTTTGTACTACCAGTTCTGTGGGCATGGCTTGGTGGGCGTGATGTAGCTTGGTGGGCGTGGCATGGCAGGAGAAGGATATTGTAAAATCTCCATTCCCACCCCAATCCAGTGAAGGTTACTGCAAAATCCCCATTCCCTCCCCACCCCACCAATCTGCTTTCCAGCTCCGTTTTCCTATGCAGGGCAACAGAAGAAGACTCAGCTGATCAGCTGGGGCTCGGGAGGCAGAGAATAAATTGGGGCGGGCCAGTCAGAGGTGGTATTTGCTGGTTCTCCGAACTACTCAAAATTTCTGCTACCAGTTGGTTCTCCAGACCTAGTCAGAACCTGCTGAACGCCATCTCTGGCAAAACAGTGTACCGTAGGGCAATAGATTTTTAACCAAGATATTTCAAATGGGCTGATTTACAGGAGGCATCCAAAATCTGGAACCTATGTGTCTCATAGAATTGAAAATTGGCAAATTTTATAAAGCATTTTATGACATAACACAAAATGTCATAAAACATTTCAGGCGGTCAGCTCTTTATGTGCCATACAGCTCAGCACAAGCTATTTTCAAAGCAGATGCATGTCTCTATATTTCGTTGAATTTTAAGAACTATTGAAGTACATTTGAAGTTCTGCAGTTGTTGAACCCATTGAGGAATCTGGTAAGAAAATACATCAGAAAGGGTGACCCAAGATGTCACCGGTTGTCTAGTATAAATGCATATTCAAGCTGAACCAATTTTTCCTCAATGCAGTTTTTCTTTCTAAATCTGAATTAATATTTCAATGGCAGGAGACATATTTGAAGGTTTATTTAAAAATCCCTGCTGCATACAATTAATTTCTACCTTAATTTTTCCCTTTCTATCATGAACCAAATGTAGATAGATAGAGTGAGAGAAACAGAGACAGACAGACAGAGACAGACAGACAATTTCTGAATTGATTTGTTCAGTATTTGCACATACTATAAACAGTTTTAAACCTCATTTCTAATATTTGAGAAAGGACAATAGTCTGCATATGTAAAGAATTAACACTATTTACAAAATGAAAATTCTCAAAGAACTAGACATCAATTGGTTTACATTCTCTGTGAAAGAACATTAAAGACATTACAGTACAAAATAATAGGTGTCCCAATAAAATTAAACTTTCTGCTTTGTTCACAGAAAAGACATTTGCTCTGCATTCTTCTATTCATTTCAGCACTCAACGCATAATGGAAAGCTGACTTTATTCTTCCTTTTTTGTTATTCATGTGGACAAGATCGCTTTTCACCAGGAATAACAGAAAGTATGGGATTTATTGGTATAATGAAGTTCTTTCAAATCTCTGTTTTCTCTCTATAAAAGACAGGAGGATGGGCGTTCATCTCATCAGGCAGCTTATTAGGATTAGCACTGAATAAGACACCACAGAATGTCAAGCCTATCAGTTACTAAACATGCATCATACAAACTTTGCCTTTGCGAGAACCTCTGCTCGGCATTTGTCATCCACCTGAATAATTAACAAGTACATGCTGCCTGCCAGCAGCTTAGGGAATTAATTTTGCACAGATTAAATGCAGATCACGTCTACCAAAATTACTTAGACCACACACATACTATATTACTTCCTTTCAGACTTATAAACCAAGAAATACACTGTTTAAAGTTATGTTGTAGCCCAAATAGTAATAATTGTAATGTGAACTTAATAAGGCTCAAACATCTGCTTTATATCTGCTAATGTGTTCACTTTGATAATGACAATGAAGATATAATGTACTTTTTAGATTTCATGGTTATAAGTGCTGCCCTTTCCATGTCCTTTGGTCCTGTTCCCTGGTAACAAAACCGGAAAACAGCACTTACTAACTTTCGATCATTTAAAAAGTGTTAAAATACTTTTTTGATTTAAAGGTACTTTAAACCCTTCAACTGACAATCTAACCTTCCACCAGGTAAAAGAAAAATTGAGACTATACAGGAGGAGGTATTCAGTTCAGTTTTACATCATGAAATTAAATAAAATGATGATGGCACTGTGCCAAATGTTTCCCAGAAAATATGCACTTTGAGGAGAGATTCTGGAAAGAACTAGAGAGCTGGATAAGAAAGGTGAGCACCTGTAATTGCAGAATGCTACTGAGAAATGGAATATGACAATGGCAATCATGGAGGAGAAACCTACAGTCATTAAGGATGGATGTGATTTTTCATTTATTTAACTGATTGATTAAAATATTTATATCCAGCTATAGGCTTCACTCAAAGCAGCTTGTGATCATAATTAAAATCACACAAGCTAGAGCATGAAATAATAAATTCATTGAAAGAAGCATTTTGCCTTTAAAAAAAGAGCAGAGTAATATCTTGGATATGAGGAACAAACAACAGGTGAGAAAAAAAGAGCAGGCCAAATTGGGCAATATTGAAACATTCATCATGCATTAACAAAGATGGAGATACACATTTGGATGGAAAGGAGAGAATGTTTATCATTCAGCATGTAGATTACAAGTAGTCCTTGTCTTACAACCACAATTTAGCTCAAAATTTCTGTTGCTGAACAAGGCAGTGGTTAAGTGAGTTTTGACACATTTTATAACCTTTTTGCCACAACTGCTAAGCGAAATCATTGTAATTGTTAAGTGAATCATGCACTCATTAAACAAATTTGGATTCCTCTATTCACTTTGCTTGTTGAATATTGACTGGAAAGGTTACAATTTGTCATCATACGTGACCCCAGGTCAATGCCAACCCCTGAATTTTGATCCCGTAATCATGGGAATGCTGCAAGGGTTATGAGTATGAAAACCATCATTAACTCACTTTTTTCAGTGCTGTTATAATTCTGAACTATATGAAAAAGACTTAAACTCATTACCAAAACCAACAGATATACAGTAAAAGTCCAGAATAGAACTTGGAAAACCTCAAGGAAAAACTGAGGAGGTATTTCCTTTTGAAAATATGGTAAAGTACAAGGCAAACATAGAATCATAGAAATCTTGGAACTAAAACAAGAAAAACAGGAGTAAGTGACTATCAGCAGTCAAAGGAGAATAAAGCTTTTGGGAACCAGAAATTATTCTAGTAATTAATTCATTAAATGCACCAACTTTCTACTTGCAATAGCACTCAAGGAAACCTAGAAGATGTAAAAGAAAAATACAAAGTGTAAAAAATTACATTACAATCAATAACTGGTCCAATAACTAAGCAACTTGCCTATTCAACATCCATAAATTAGGTTAAAATTACATAATAAAGGTCTATCTCTGCATGCAACATCACTAAATACCAGGAATATATCTCAATGTAGCAAAAACCCACATCCAATACTAGTGGAACCAACAAGTCAACAACCAAGGCCTAACATTAGCCAAGCTAAACAGGTTTTAAGATTCTTAACATTAGCACCTTAAATTATACCCAACAAACAATTGGAAGCCAAGTGCAGACCTTTCAGCAAAGAAGTCATTGTGATCTCTGTTCCTCTAGCACTTTAAGGCAATCCACACACAAAAAATTACAGCACTGAATACTAATGCTATTATAAGGTAACATTAACAGACTCTTGAAAGTTTGCAAGTATACTTCCCATGCGCCACTTTTACTCCCCTCAAAACTGAGACACTCTTCTTCAGCCCTCCTCCTTCAAATTTCATTTATCAGACTGTTGCCTTGACTGTGGCTCTTCTTTCTGTCTCCCAAGGTCATTCCCACATACGAATACATTAGGATTACTGCCACTTTTTGCACTAATTTCAATTTCTAGTTGCTTATCTAGGACAACCCCAAATAAAGCATATCATACTAGCTAGGATTGAATGGAACTGAGGCAAGGATAACGATCACTAAGTTTGTTGGATGTGGATGAGTTGCAAATGGTACACTAGCCATATCTACAATCAAGATCAAGGGAAGTACTATTACCACTCTATAAAGCCTTAGTAAGACCACACCTGGAGTACTGCATCCAGTTTTGGTCACCACATTATAAAAAAGATGTTGAGACTCTAGAAAAAGTACAGACAAGCGCAACCAGGGTGATTATGAGACTGGAGGCTAAAACATACAATGAACGGTTGCAGAAACTGGGCTTGGCTAGTCTAGTGAAGAGAAGGACTCGGGGAGACATGGATAGCAGTCTTTCAATATTTGAGGGGCTGCCACAGGAGGAAGGGATCAAGCTATTTTCTAAAGCACCTGTAGGCCACAAGTAATAATGGATGGAAACTGAACAAGGAGAGATTTAACCTGGAAATAAGGAGAAACTTTCTGACAGTGAGAACAATCAACCAATGGAACAGTTTGCCCTCAGAAATTGTGGGAACACCATCACTTGAGACTTTCAAGAAGAGATTGGACTGCCATTTGTCAGAAATGGTGTAGGGTCTCCCGCTTGGGGGTGGGTAGTGGTGGACTAGATGACTTACAAGGTCCCTTCCAACTCTGATTATCTGTTATCTGTTATATAAAGCTAGATAGACTTGTTTCTTGCCCTGTTACCTGAGAATCTAGTGAAAGTTGATGACAGAGTTATCAGAGTTGTGAACCTGCTTATTCAGGGGAAAAGAACTTCAACCAAAATACAATGGACTTTCATCCTTAAATCTACTTTTCCTCTTACCTGGATTTAATTTCAGTTTCTTCTTCATTTATTAAGAAAATTGTACGAAGTTCAAATCATTTCCAAAAGAATGTAACCTTATTCCACACGGAAACCCCTTTCCCACAGATTCCAAGAACATACAGGAAGGCAAGTGATGCAGAAGTAAGTCAATCAGAGAATAGCCCAGAAGAGGCATGCCTGTATGCAGATGCCTCCTGATGCAGAAATTTGTAAGAAGAAAACAATCCCATTGCTAACAGTTGCAGACATGCTGCAAATTTTGACAGCTTGCTCTTACATTATACAAGTCAAGTTGTTATCATAGGACATTTTTCACATCTAGGAAAGCCTATAACTTAAACACAGTACACGATGGGAAGTAACATCACAGCACACACACATTTGTTAACTAAGCTCCTTAGTCCTTTTAGTCCTGGTGTGCTCTTGGAACATATTAAAAGTACCATGAGAATTCTTTAGCTTTTTCCCAGTTTCAAGCTCCCTGCCAAAATAATTGGCTGTTTTCTTTCTTAACTGTTATGTTGGTAAGTAAACATTTTTCTTCAAGCAAGTTTGTGGCATTAAGGTTGGCCTAATTTATTTGGTTTTAGTTTTGCATTATTATTGGCTTGTTTTGTACTCATAAGAAGCTTTCCTCTCATTTTTTATTATTTAATCCATAATTTTTACTCATTGACTGCTACTTTTGACCAAAAAATGAAATATCGGTTACATCAGCCAAATATAAATTCATTTTTCTAATCTGGTTAGATACTGTTTTTGTGATATACACTCAAGCTAATTTATGACACACCACTGTTGATATGGGACTTCAGGTTTTTTTCTCCCCGCATTCTGTAATGACAGAATGTGTTGGCAGTTGCACTTTGGGGACAGGGCCTTGCAATCCTTGCTATCATATCAGTAAAGAGGCTTAGTTGTTAGGTCATGGCATCCTCTACTTCATGGGTTAGAACAGACAGAAGGTGATGGGAAGGCAAGTGTGGAAGCTATTTGAGAGATCCTAGTTAAATGAGGTAAGAAGATTCTTTGGTACCACTGTCTGGAATGAATACAGAAAGACCTTTCTGGGTAGGAATTCTGAGAATATTTAATCCCCAAACGCATCCGTGTAGCATCAGGATGTAGGAGGCTATTGTGTGTAAGGTAACCTCTGCTCTTTGAGATCACAGGACAATAGGCATGAACAAAGAAAGCCATGAAAGAAGACTTTTAGATGGATTTTCTATTTTAGAAAGTAATTAATCATCAATGTATTATTTATGCAGTAATTTAATGTACTTTTACCTTTCACAAAATGGCTCCAAGGAGGCTTACAGCAAACATACACAAATATAATTAATGCAGTGGCACAAATACTATGCAAGGTGATAAAACGCAGACCAAAAAAAGTAAACACGAGCTAATAAAAAAAAAGTGATTGAGACCAAAACAAATACTGTTTATCTAGATAAAAGACAAAACAGCTGATAATATTATTTCTATTCACTATCATTATAAGAAAATCATCAAAGACATCTCAAAGATAATAAGGCATAAACTATACTGTATATACCTAGCTCCATAGTTTAATTTACTCTTTTACAATGGGGATAGCAACCCCCTGAGAGTAATCTTAAACCAAAATTAAGAGGGGTATGAATGTGTGGAGAAACATGCAATCATATCTCAGATCAAGGTTATACATTAGCTCTTTAACAGAATTTCCAGTCTCTTTCTTCCCAATCATAAATAGGGGCACACACTGAATTTGTAAATAATGTTATCGTAACTGATGTTATAGAGATGATTAGATACTATCAAAGTTGTGAGGGTTGTAATAATTGTCAGTGTTAACCATAAAGTCTGATGATCTGGATAACAAGTTACCACCTATTTGTAATAAAATACAGGCAGTCCTCACTTACCAACCCCAATGGGGACCAGCAACTCTATCATTAAACAATGTGGTCATTAAGTAAAACATCAGATGACCTCACTGATTTATGACATCAATTCCACCTATGCTCATTAAGTGGATCGCTGTGGATCATTATGTGCAACATCAGGTATCACCACTTTTGACTTCCCCCGTTAACTTTCCTAGTTTGAAGCCATCTATGAAGGTCAAAAATAGCGATCACGTGACTTGTAAATGCATGCCAGTTGCTAAACACAAGTATCATGATCATGTGACAATAGGGACTTTGTTGATGAATGCAACTTTGAAGGATGATCATAACTCTCCTTTTTCAACATCCTTGTAACTTCGAACAGTCACTGAACAAGTGATCAGAAAGCAAGGATTATCTGCAATTTGTCTAATTATTGTCTTGTAATTCTTTTTTTTCCCATTTAATTTGGTGAAATTTGTGTCATTGTTTCTATTTTATGTAGATAATGAGGGTTGATTTATCATTATAGGTGGATCTATCAGAATTCACTTTCACTTTTAATTATTTTTCGGGGAGGGTAAAAAGAAAGATTTGTTAGAATGGGGAATAATTTCAGAAAAAGATTGGGAAGAGTTGATTGAGATTAACACCACTGATTTAATTTCAAGATCACCAGGGAAAAAAATTGACAATTGTGTTTCTCACAATTATATCCACAAAGGAGAGAGTTACTTAGTTATCTAGTAGGATGATACAAAGTATTCAAAGGGACACTTTGTATAATATATTGGTTGCTGGGGTGATGAGCAAGTTTAAGTCCCATTATGTGAAAAGTCCTGTAGCTTGAGTAGAAGTCTGCTTGGATGATCCTGGATGTAGCCAGATGGTATGGCAGACAATAATTAAATGTCAAGAGATCAAGCAATACATGTGCATATGCATCAGTTGTCAAAAGGAACAGAAATAGCAGCTTTTTATCTTTAGTGCAGCAAGAAGTATTAAGCAAGCATTCAGGAGATTGATAATGAATTTAAAAATGTTCACTTCTGGTGACAGAATAAGCATAATATGCATAAATCCAGAAGACCACTTCAAAACATTAGAGGTTATCACTATCAATGTCCATTTAGCATTGGGGGTTTTCCTTTTATGTGGTGATCAATTTATGAGAACTGTGATTATGGCTTTGTGATATTAACACCTCTCTGCTAAGAACCTGACTGAGACTACCAATTCATTTCATATAGGCCAACTGAAAGCCATCAGATACTAATGACTTCTGGTTTCTACCCACCTGGGCTACATTCAGAGAGATGACCTAGAGGTGAAGGTCTCCATATCCCATTACCAATTCTCAAACTATCTAGTCTTCCTCCGCAGTAAACATTACATGGCAGTATAGTCTAGTAAGATAGTAAAATGTCTTTATGTGAGAAATCTATCTTCCAATTCCTGGCCAGTCAAACTACTCTGTATGGAATATACTGTAGATATTTTTTGCACTGAGTAATACTTCAGTCAACATAACTATCATGCAAAAACAGCAACAGAATCAATTTCAAAGAATGTCAGAATGAATTCTCCAAATTCACTTATTTGTAAAGAAATTGATGATATTGTAAACAAGCCTTCTTCGTATCTTCAATGACTTTATGTAGAATCTATTTATCTCTCTCGATATATATTTAGCACCCTCTACTGAGGTTAGCAAGTTTAACAATATTTTAGCAAGCAATGTATTTATTCAAATAATACTGCATTTCTGAAATACAAAGGATTTGCATAAGCAAGCCAGTTAAAAAATAAGGTTTCACTGATAGGATTTGCAGTTTGCATGTTATCTCAGCTATACTTTTTAATATTTCAAGCTAAAGAGAATTAAAATGGTTATGTTTAAATTCAGCCACATTTTATTACTGAAGCACTTCGAAAACTAAATATTGTATTTTTAACTGAAATTAACAGGATGGGAAGGATGGGAAATAAGACCCTGAAATCATCTTATATCTTAAAAAACATGTTGCATGCAAAGAACTGTACGTTTTACATCATTTACTAAATGGGCAAGGATTAAAACATGTGTTTTTGACAATACTTAAATTTAAGAAATAAAGCAGAAAATTAAATGTGATACATTTCTATAACTTGGTTTATACAGTCTAATTTCTTTCACAACTGCTTAATACTTACGTGCAGAATTTACATCTAAAGTATCACGTTAATCATAGCTTAAAACAAAGTTCCTGAGATCTTCCTATATTCCTCTGAAATTGTATGCTATTCATCATTTTAAAAGATTGTTTTATTTATAAAAGATTGTTTTGAAAAATACAAATATTTTATTGAAATGTAGCTGTGAGCTATGATGTAATCAGCTGCAGAAGAAAATGAAGAATTTTCCCAATGTTCTTTCAATTAGTTTAAATAATATTGTAAAATGACGCTTCAAAGCCAACACATCTTAATATATAAATAAGCCTTAAATGTTTCCAAGCCTATGTTAATATAATTTTTCTATACATTGCATCTTAGTGGGAGCAAAATGTGTTTTCATTTTTATACTCCTGACAATAAGATTTGTCTAAGCACAATATTATCTTTAGGTCTTCTCGAAGTGAAGTAAGTCAACAGTCAGTATTAGCCTAAATCTATTTCAAAATGTTAACTTTGTTAACATGTACAATAAAATAGCCCAGCAATTTATTCCAATTTCCATTTATTAACTAAGTAGAAGATTGTGTTTCTAGGTACAGCTCCCTGCTATATTTATATTTATATGATAATAATATTTTGTGGATCCAGAAGGGGAAGCAACTGTTCTGCAAGATGTTTGCTATTTTCTATTACAAGATTAATTTTGCAAGATTCCATGTATTCCAAGAGACATGATATAAAGGATGTAAATGTATTATTATCAGTAGCAGCAGTAACAGCTTTGGCTAACATCTTGTGAATGTGGCCATCCAGACACCTTGCTGAATTTCTCCATTTAGAAGATACAGAACAGTCTGCAGAGCTAAAAAACTATTTTATATCCTAACAGCAAAGGTAATCTAATAGGCCAAAAGAAAGAGAGGGAGTGAGACCTTACTATTTTTGGCACTTTAAACCTGTACTAGAAGCATTCAAAATAATGATAGAACTGCCAGTATTTGCACACCATAATCGCACAGCTTTCATCACACCTGACAGACCAATCCAGATTTATAAAGAACTGAGAGGTAAATATAGACACAGGGATGCAAATATTTCTACTGGGCTATCCAGATGGGTGACCAGGACAATAAAAAGGTTTGTTTGCAGTAGACTGCAGACAGCACATTAGCTGTTTATGATAAAAACAAAGAAGAAACAATTTTCATCTTTCTAAAGGAAGTAAACCTTGAGATGAACCTGATTTCCCACTTCCAAAAAAATAGAAACAAGAGAAATCCCTTCTGCCATGCTCAGCTTTTACAAGATTGGTAAACTATTGAAGTACAGCTGAAACCAAAATTGGAGAGGTCACCATCCACAACACATTTATGTATATGACACAGCATGTATAGGTGTATGCATGTGCAGACATGAGTTTGTGTATAGATTGATATAAATGTATTTCACACTTGTTAAGTCAGAATTATTCTGACAGGACTTTGTGTTAAAGTTACTAAATTATTTTACATATTTTAAGAATCTAAACCACCGTTGGTCATTTTACAAAAAAAGTGACTTATAACAGTTTTCAGACTTACAATGATTTCAGCATCCCCATCAGAGGTGGTATTCAGCAGGTTCTGGCCAGTTCTGGAGAACTAGTAGCGAAAATTTTGAGTAGTTCGGAGAACCGATAGCAGAAATTTTGAGTAATTCAGAGAACCAGAAAATACCACCTTTGACTGGCCCTGCCCCATCTATTCTCCGTCTCCCGAGTCCCAGCTGATTGGCTGGGTCTTCTTTTCTTGTTCTCCAAAGGAGAACAGAGCTGGAAAGCAAGCTAGTGGGGTGGGGAGGGAATGGGAATTTTACAGTATCCTTCCCCTGCTGCACCCACCAAGCCTCACCCTGACCACCAAGCCACGCCCACAGAAGCGGTAGTAAAAATTTTTGAATCCCACTACTGATCCCCATGGTAACATGATCAAAATTTGGATGCTTGGCAACTAGCACGTATTTATTGCACTGTCCTGGTGATCACCATTTGTAATCTTTTGACAAACAAAGTCAATAGGGGAAGCCAGATTCATTTAATGACCACGTGATTCACTTAACTGTCTCAAAAGATTGTAAAATGGGACAAAGCTCATTGAACAACTGCCTTGTGAGGACTACTTGTACATGATGACCCATCATACAACAGTAGCTGTGAATGAGGTGCAAGATTAAAACAAGTTCCTTGTACACAAATAACCCATGATGACCCAAATTAACAAGAAACCCCAATCACAAAAAGCCCACATCAACACTAGGACCTGCCTAAACTCCCCTCCCTCTCCCATCAACAAGGTCTCTCAAGCCTTTGGAAATGCCCAGGGAAATATTAATCAGAGGTGAACTCTGGCTCAAGAGACAGACTCACCGAAAAAAATATGGACCATGAACCAGTAAACCATTATCTACTGGAGGGATTTGGTGAAAGATGGGCAGGCATACCACACAAAGAGTGGGAAGCCACTATTTGAAAGACATCTTGTTCAGGTCATATAAGAGCCTTTAAATTAAATGTGCAGTGGGCAGAAGACCAATACTAGAACTAACATCAAGGATAAAAGCCTGATCAAAAGTATCTGGGTAAATAATAAGAAAAAAGAAACAATGATTCCACTATTATGGGTGTTCAAAATGGCCATTTAACTAAGCAGGAAATATAGATGAAATCTTTGCACATTAGTGTGGTTGAGGTGTCCAGGAAACACCACAAGTTCTTTCAACTTTTCAGATATCAACTCTGAACAAAACTGCAAAAAATGGGAAATTAAAAATAATGTTGATGTGGTTTATAGACAACTTCATCAAAAAAAAGGCAGAGGAATAAACTGGGGAATTTTATATATTGGATTTAATATTTATTAGCAGGAAAGAAACATTCACTAACTCTTTCTTACTCTGTAGCACACCAATTCTGTAGATGAGAATCAGACATGGATAATGAGTAACTTCTTCCTCTTTAGGACATAAAGGAGTCCTTGACATATGACCCCAGTTGGGACTGAAACTTCTACTGCTAAGAATGTGGTTGTTAAGTGAGTCCTTACATGACTGCCTCAAATTTTATAAACTTTTAGCCAAAGTTGCTAAGTAAACCACTGTTGCTAAGTAATCATGTGATACCTGGACACTGCAACTATCACAAATACACACCATTTGTCAAGAACCTGAATTGCAATCATGTAACTGCAATAGTCATAAGTGTCCTTTTTAAACACTCTTGCAACTTTGAACAACTGCTAAATGAATGGTTATCATTTGAGGGATATCCCTACAATAAACCCTTGAGATAATGGAGTAATAGGAAAAAGAGATGTTTGTTAAAATCAGATGTTTGCTATAAATGAATTTTACATATACATGTAATATTATATCAAGCGTGAATTTGCATATGCATAGAAAACAAAATTGGTCTCTTATTTGTTATATCAAAATCCATTAAACCAAGCTCTGTTAAATGTATGTGCATGTCTCTCAGAACGCTGCATCCTTCAATTTTTTCTGCCAACATATCTAAAAACCATAGATCAAGTGCTTGTTCAGTAATTTAAATCAGCTGGGGTAAATTACTTTTTGTAAAGAATATTTGAAATTTATACTAATTATGCCAATACTCTTTGTGTCCTTTAACTCTTTTTGTTAGCATGACCTATTTACCCTGAGGGATAATAAGTTTTTTAAAAATCTTATTTTAGTGCATCAGATCAAGGACTCAAGTAATCTAGTGAACGATGGTAATAAAGTTTGGCCAAAGTGCTGCTGTTTTATGGAATTGCCTCAAGTCAGATTAAAAAATAAATTCAATTCAAAGAAGTATTTTGCCTCAAAAACTAAGGAGTCCAACTCTGATGCTCCCAAGTACTTCATTTGGAGATAACATCTTCATTACACTAGATGAGCTGACAAAAATGTAGAAGACAATAGAAGACAGCTGAAAACCTTCAAAATGTCCTAATGGAGATTTTGCTTTGTAAAGCAGCCCCAAAATTAAATATTGATCAAGACAATACGTGCAGGATTTCATAGACAGTCAGGGTATGATAACTTAGAATGCTTAAACTCAAAAATATGATTTCATACATTTAGAACATGCTTTCAAGCAAAAAAAATGGTATGGTAAGTACAATATTAGTTTGAATTGTTATTTAAAGGTTAGACATAAACTGGCAAAGCTTTAATATGCATAAGGACATATACATATTCTTGCTGATAATAAATATTTTAACATACACACTTCCATATTAGATAAGCTAACCCAACATTCAAATTGCATGTTGCAGTTTCTCTGATTATGCTTTTGTTTCATTATATTTACCCATACGTCACTGACTGACACTGCTTGTACTGTCACCTGGAATACATACTGTGGCCTTCAGAATATAAACCTCAAGCTATTGTAAACTTGCTACTTCATGAAGTGACAGAAACATTAAAAGTACAGGGAATGCTATCCCATCATCCTGGCATACAGCTTCAAAACAAGTTTTATATGATTTGTCTAAGATGCTACACACAATGATTCTATGATTTAAGGTTAAGTAACAGTGCAAATAAAATCTGGATATGAAAAAGAAACCAAATAAACAGAAGGAAAAGAGGGAACTATTTTATATGAAAATGTTTATATATTAATTAAACTTATAGGCTGCTAACTTAAAAAAACAATCCCTGGTGGTCAATGAAATATATCAGATGTAAACAATCCGAATGTACAGTAATAAAAGTAATAAATAACAGTAATAAAAATAATAAAGCATAGGATAAAGCTAAGATAGAAGCATAAAATATGAGCACTGGGAACAAATACTACAGTATTTATGTAACAAAATACATTTTTTGGCATCAGTACGATCTCAGTAGCGTTATCCAGTAGGAATACTCACAGTGACTCTCAAAATCATTTTTGGAACTTTGACAAGATAAAAAATGTTAGTCTAAAGAGGATTACCATTAAAGTCCTGGCATTTGTATGCTTAGGATCATCTCCAAGCAGAGTTTACTAGGGCGTTATCAATAAACAGTGCTTATGTGCAACAGCAATCATCACTTTCATGCTGAAGCTGGCCAAACTGAAAAGCCACAAGCCTGGCAGAGAATTCTGAAACTTGGCCACAGCATATCCTAATAAGTGAATTAAATATTTCAGAAACCACAGTAAAATACAATTCAGATAGGATGTGTATTAAGCTGGGGGGGGGGGGGNATTAAGGGGGGGGGGGGGGAATCCATCAAATAGAGGGAGCTCTTTTTCCTGTTTAACAGACTTTTAACAGATTTTTCAGATAAAGACAGAGAAAGAGAATAAAAATACAACATTCCAGAATAAATGGTCCTGAATTTAATAAGTTATTAATTGGTTAAATAGACCTTCACATTTACCACCCTAATCCATCTACACCATTAACATTTACTATTTTATAATAGTTTAAATATATGGTTTAACTAGTTTTAAGTCAACATGATTCAAATCAATCCAAGATCATGGTGTTTCTGAGTAGCAAGGATCACTTGAAGTCTTTAATGTGTTTGAGGGGAATGCATGTAAACATGGCACGCTCTGCATCTATGTCAATTAAAACAGGATTCTCATAATCACCTTTCTAAAGTGAAAATAAATACGCTTGGTTTTGTAGCTGACAGTGCCACTTATAATAGTTCTTTTTCCCCTCCAGGTTAGTTTGCTGAATCACCAAGACTTGATTTAGTATGTAGGAAGTATACGTGAGAGATATACGATTGGTGGTGTGGCAGTTTAATCATAAACAGATATTAGAAATCTAACTTTATCTTATGGCTGGAGTAATGCCACACCTTACAAAACTGCAATGCTGATCAGCATGCCATGTTTCAAGCTATTTTGCTGTTAATTGGTTTTAATATTCAACATCATCATTTTATTTCTTCTTTAACTAACAACAAATTTATATAATGAATCAGTAGTAGTCCAAAGGAATTTGCACAGAATTCCAAAAAAATGTGGAATACTATTCATTTCCCTGGCAAGATAGTAATCTGCATGTTCTTTGTTTCACGTTCATCCAGCCATATCTTTTGTTTAAAGAAAATTGCTAGCAGATGAAGAATGAAGATGGCAACACCTGATCCTTGTTTACATGCAGATGTTAGAGAATTATTATATTCATGTAGTCAAAATATTTTACAGAGACACATACACACATAATATCCATGTATTCTTTTTACTAAATGAGTAATTAATTGTAATAATTAAAATTACTTCTTATAATAAAACCCAATGAAATGTACACTTTAGAAAGAAGGGGAAAAAGATTGCAATAACAAATGTTTAAAACTGACCCAGTTAGGACTTAGACAGTGCAGGATAGTCAGCCTATATGTCACAGCCTTTTTCATTTTCAAAGCTCTGTAAGGAATGCAAATGTCCTAGACCTGTTCTTCAAACCAGAGTTCTCCAACCTTGACAATTTTAAGCCTGGAGGACTTCAACTCCCAGAATTCTTCAGCCACCACTGCTGGCTCCGAAATTCTGGGAGTTGAAGTTCACTAGGCTTAAAGTTGCCAAGGATGGAGATCCCTTGCTTCAAACTAATGCAGCATTAACACACCAACCACAATCCAATTGGCAGAATAGTTCAACATGCATTTGTTTAATTAAACAAAGCTTTCACAAACAAACTGCCAAGGAATGAAGAGACAAGCAGTCAACTGTATTCTGTTATCTTTATACATGACAAAGCCATGACTGTGAATCTGAGAAGAGCCCAACTCCCATTGTTGGGTGGCTGTTTATCTGCTGCTATTCTCTTTTGCAGATTCTAAAATGTTTGTTACAGATGCAGATCCTTGGCCTTGAAACATGACTGAATTTCCAGACTAGTATGCATTAAAATTCCCTTTATCATTTTTCAATGGACAACATGCTACATAATTATCAAAAGTAATTAGCAATGCATTGTTTTTTAAAACAAGTTATCCTCCCTGAAAACAAAAGAACAAAAGCAATAAAAATGGGGAATCTATATGTTTGATTTTTATCTGTCCATTATTTCTTTATAAGTAACCAAAAGTAGCAAATATGCATAGTACTCCTTTGGTGAAGTTAGCACAAAACTAAAGGAGGCAAGCTTTGAGCACTAAAAATTGCCCTGCATAGAATGGGATATTGGATTTATCAGGAAGGGGTTTTTTTTTCCTTCAGAGGACTTGAGTCATTCTGAAAATAGAATGTATCAGATGTATAGTCTCTTATGGATAGACTCCTATTTTTAGCCCACCCACCCTCTCCTTTCCGGGAACCATTTATGTACCATTGACATGTCAAAGGAAGTTTTGAATTTGGCATAACAATTAATTTTATGGTAATTAAAAATGATGTGTAATACATGTTTCTCAGGAGCATTAGAGTTGATCGCAGCTGACTAGCTGAACTCCTTAGTCATGAGAACTACAATACCTTATAGGCTAAGTATATCATCAGTCTTAAAGGAAAGGAGTAGAACCATTTGTGAAATACAGAGATATTGCCGATCGAAGTGGCTGATGACTGCATTTGGGGAGCTTCCATCGCCCGAAAGAGACTGCCTAAAGGCAAGGGGACACGGGCAGCCACGCTTCACCCTGAAGCGGCTGGGGACTCTGCCTTCAAAGGAGCTTTCGTCTGCCAATAGAAGCGGCCTTGCGGCGAGGGGAGTGTGTGTGCTCGCCCTGAGGCTGCTTCTACCAGCTGATCGACGTGGCTGGTGACTGCATTTGGGGAGCTTCCATCACCCAAAAGAGACTGCCTAAAGGTGAGGGACACGGGCAGCCATGCCACGCCCTGAAGTGGCTGGGGACTCTGCCTTTGGGGAGCTTCTATCAGCTATCAGGGTATTCTAGCCTAGGCTACCTGCAGGGCACTCCTAAAGGGAAGTTTTCTCCCCATCCCACCCACCCTTCCCCCCATTTCTCTTCACCTCATGTAGTTCTAACAAACGATGTGAGAAATGGAAGGGAAACACATGGTTTAAAATAGGCCTAAATTTTGGGGGCGGGGCTTAATTTCACCTCATGCCTAGAAATCATACTGGGCCTTCCTATTGGTGGAGGCCGTATTGTTGGAGAAACACGGTATTTGTAATTTAGCCCAATTATCTAAGACTTTAAATATTTGAATTGTTAATTTATCATAATTATCTTTTTTAATTGACGTGCACCTAGCTGTCAGCCATATCCCCAGATATTTTACTTGATTTACGACCTGTATCCTTAATCTGTTAGTTCTTCCTTTTGTTCATTTGTACAGTTTTTTGTTATCACTTTTGTTTATTCTTTATTAATTTTTAACCTTGCCACCTTTCCATATTGTTCTATTTCTTTCATCAAAATGGGTGTTGTTTCCAGGGAATCTTGCACTATAAATGCCATATTGTCAACAAATGCTTGAAGCTTATACTCCTCTTTTTTAACTTTTAACCCCCCAATCTCTTGATTTTGTCGAATTTGTACCAGTAGTATCTCTTCTGCTAATATATAAAGTAGGGGAGCCAAGGGCCATCTTTGTCTTGCACCATTATTTACCCTTATATTACCTTTCCCCATTTATTAATATTTTTGCAGTTTGGGTATTATATATTGTTTTAATTAATCCTAAAAAAAATCACCAAATTTTATGCCTTGTCAATTGTTTAATAAGAAAATTCCAATTCAAATTGTCAAAAGCCTTCTGAGTGTCTAAAAACATCAGTGCTATTGTTTTAGTTGTGTGTACCTCATAGAATTCTAAAACATCCATAATTATTCTTGTAGTTGTCTTCATTTGTCTGTATGGCAGAAACCCATTCTAGTCAGTATGAATAATCCTACTTAATTTTTTCTTTAATCTCTCTGCCAATATAGTGGCCAAAATCTTGTAATCTACATTTAAAAGTGATATTGGCCTATAAGTTTGAATTTTTTGTGGGTCTGAATTGCTCTTTGTGAGTAAGGGTTATATGTGCTTTGGTCCATGACTTTGGTATATTAGCACTATCTAAGGCTTCATTATATAAGTCTGTCATTAACTCCTCCAATAACTCTTGAAACCTTTTAGAATTCAGACGGAATTCCATCCGGGCCAGGGTTTTATTTGGTTTTTGGGCTCCAATTGCCTTTTTAATTTCTTCTGTCAATATTTTATCATTTAAAATACATTTTTCTTCATCCATAAGTTTTGGTAATTTTTTTTTCCTACAGATACTGATTAATAAGTTCTTCTGGTACTTCTTGATTGTATAGATTTGTAAAAAAGTCTTTGGCAATATCTTTCTTTTCCTTAGCCTGAGTACATATTTCCCCTTCTTGGTCTTGGAGACCTACAATCATTCTTTTTCCTTGTTCTTTTTTTATTTTATGGGCTAACCATCACCCTGGATTATTTGCATTTTTTTAAATAACTTTGTTTTACTAATTTAACTTTTTGGGCCAGGTCTTTCTGCATACTTAAATTTATCTTATGTTTTACCAAATCTATTTCTTTACTAATAGTTTGATTGTTCAGATCAATTTGTCTACTTAGTTCTAAATCTTTAAGTTTCTCTCTCCACACTTTTTTCTTTATTCTTTTTAATACTATTAAGTATCAAAAGTATATAAAAATATTAAGTATTAATATTAAGCCAATAGCTAAACCTCTCATGTAAGCTTTTGTATCCCAGAGGTTTTGAAGGGACGTATGCTCTCATTTATTTCAAGGAATATTTTCAATTCTTTTTTCACCATTTCAATATATTTGTTATCTTTTAGTATACAATTATAAAATGTCCATCTTCCAATCATTCTCTTTCCTTTCCACTTAATTTGAGTAGGGTTATGATCAGCCCATACATTTGGCAAGATCTCTATATTTTTGATGTTTTCCATTAAGCCTGGGTCCATCCATATCTGATCTATTCTAGACCAACAGCAATGAGGATTTGAAAAGAAAGTATATTGCTTTTTAGTTGGATACAGTTCTCTCCACACATCCTTCAAATTTAATTCCCTCACCATGTTNAGAGCGGATAACAACAGATGGAACATTTTGCTCATCCGCTGTGTCCTTTTTGCATCCGTTGGGCAGTGTGACATGGGCTTAAATCTCCTACAATACATACACTTGTATATTCAGTTTCTACTATCTTGTGATGGAGTTTATTATAGAATTCTTTTTGATTTACATTTGTGGCATATACTGTAACTAACAAAATCTTTTTCTGATTTAATATTATTTCTATCAATAACATTCTCCCTTCATCATCCTTGTATACTTGTTTGTGTTGCAGCCAATCTTTTATATATGCTACGATACCCCTTTTTCTTTGATTTGAAAGAGCCCAATACATTTTCCCCAAATTGGTATCCTTTAGGAGGTCTGTCTGTTTATCTATGATGTGTACTTCTTGTGTACAAGTTATGGCTGCATTTTGTTTTTAAAGTTTTTCAAATGACTGGTTTCTTTTTAATGTTGATTGATATTAACTGAAAATAGGATGATTTCTCTGTTTGTGTTACTGTATGTGTAGAGCATTTTTTGTTTCTTTCCTTGTTCTGGGTTCTCTTGTACTTGGTCTCTTGTCCTCATCTTCTCTAAGTTTCTGAGATTCTGACTGTGGTGCGAGTTCTTTCTCTTTGGAGAGTTGTTCTTCCTGACTTCTTGTGTTTAAATCTTCTCCACTTTCACATTCTTCCTCAGGTCCCAGATATTGTTCATGAAATTGATGTGCTTTCTCTATTGTATTGATTTTATATTTTTTATCCTGCCATGTTACTAGGAGCCCTTGTGGGATGAGCCATCTGAATGATATAGCATTCTTAATTGAGATGACAAATACTGCTCCCAACTCTCCTAGGTATTTGCTTCAATCTTACCACTTCATGATATTTATATATCAGTGGCTTGTATCTGGTCTTGCCATATAACATGTCTCGTATCATCTTTCTCGCGAATCTGATGTGGATTTCTCGGGGTAGTTTGTATCTTCGGGCATAAAGGGTATATACTCTATAGACCTCATCGATGTCATTCTCAATTTCCTGTTTGTCTTTCTGTAGGGCTGTTGGTATCAAATTTACCATTATTTTACATAGATCTTCCTTTTTTATTTTTAACAACATTCTGGAATCTCAAATAAAATGATGCTTTTTCTAATTCTATATGCACCACGGGATCCTGAAGTTCACAATATAAGACTTTCCAATTTTGTTCCAATTCCTCTAATCTCTTTTCCATTACCTCAGTTCTTGCCTCTACTGTGTTTAATTTTTGTTCATTTTTTTGTCATTGTCTCCTGCATCTTTCCGATTTTACTATCCAAATTTTGTATCTCGTTCTTCTCGTTCTTCCTATTTCCGTTTCCATTTCTAATTTCATGCCTTCGTGATTCCTCGCTATCAGGTCATGGGTTTTTACCATCATTTCCTGCATCATAGCAAGTGTTGATTATACTGCCTGCAAACTTTGGGCAGAACTTGTCTTTTCCGCCAGTAATATTGCATCAATCGATCTCTGTCCCAGAGGTGAAGATGTCACTGTTGTAGGTTTCTTCCCTGATTTTAGATTTGTAGTTATTGTTACCATTTTGACTATTTGTAGAAGCTCTCTCCAATCAACCATCAACTATCCCTAGTAAAGTTATATTGTCTTCTTTAAATACAATATACGTATTAATATATATATTGTTAAATAAGAGTTTTCTATTATACATAGTCCCAGACAGATCTTATTTCTATTTCTTAAATGGTCAAATATTCTAAGGTTTAGAGCGTTAAATATTAATCCAATATATATATAGTTAATCCACTATAAATACAATTAAGTAGATACCAGTATGCTTAACCAGAAAACACCAGACCTATATAATCACGTAATTATTGTAAATAGTTAAAGCACCCAGCTCATTGATATATTTAAATATATGAATTTATCTATTTCATTAATATTATATATTTAATTGAAGTAAATCTAATTTCTTTTTTTTCCCCTAGATTTCTTATATAATATTTTTAAACAAAAATTGATTGAACAATAAAATAAGAACGATAAGATAAAAATAATATTATATAATTATTCTTTGACCATCTAATTCATATGCTTATAGAATCATTTTCCAACAATTATTCAATTAATCCAAAAAGTTCAATCAGTATTAAGCAATATTCTGTATACAAATTTGGAATATATTTACCTCTATCAAATTAGTTTTTTACCAACGTCACTTAAATAGGTTTGTATCTTACCAATATCTATTAAATCAGATCCAGTTTTTTTGTTAACTTTCTTACAACAACTCTTAATTCAAAATGTCCTCATTCCAAGTTGCACAGTCACTTTCTCCATTTAGTTTCTTCTTTCTGTTTGTGTATTTTCTTATTCTTTTGTTCTTTTACTCCCACACAGTCACAGTTCCACTTATAAACCTTAAATAGATCTTTCTTATCTATCTTCACTTTTACATATAACATTTCTTGATTCACAAACTTTTATTGGATCATCGTCCCCATCAGGTATGATAAAGACTTTCCCAAAGTGCAATTACTTGTTTTAAAAATAGTTAATAATTACTTACTTTTTATTAAATGGTATGTTCCAGGCAGAGGGCTCTTCTACCCTGTAATATAAAAAGTGTTGCCTCTGGGGTTTATGCAAGTCTATGTATCCTTCCCCATTCAGTACGATGATTATCCTCTGCTTAATACTTAAATCCACCCTCTACCTTTCATAGTGGTAGAATCATTAGGCGGGGGGGAGGGGGGGATAGGTTTTATTTAATAATATGTTACATCAGAAACTGCTTCTATTCCCCCAGGAAAAGATAAAACGGAACTGCCTGGAAAAAGTTAGGCATTCTAAAAGATGTTTGGCATTTAAGCACTACCCATCAAAAGAAATAGCACGCTGTTTGTGACCTTGTAGGAAAATCAGTCATATATAACAGGCTGTGCATCAGCCATGTCACACACACAAAACTTTCAGGAGATGCCATTATATGTATGAGGGAATTAGTTCTCATTCTTCCTATGTTGAGTAATTCTGTCTAAAACTGCAGTTAAGAGGGATTGTGCGTGTGCTTCTTCATAACCAGAAAAACCAGAGAAATAAATGGAAGCAGTCAGGTGCTGGTTTTATGATTATAAGATCACCCTTTACCTCAGCTCACTACACTGTTGACATATGGATGTTAAAAAAAAACACTCCCCCCCCCCAATTTTATGTTTTGAATGTAAGAATAGTAAGTGGTCAAATCATAATGTGAGATTTGCCATCACGTCACTTCAGCCCAGCTTCAGTGTGATGGCATCCATCCATAAAAGAGGGGAGGGATGAACAAGGACATATAGGGAAGGAATATAACAGGATGACAGAAATCAGAGGTGCCAGGCTGGAGCAGAGCCTGACAGATCCAAAAACACAAGTGTGAGAATGGAATGCAAATGCCCATGAAAGAGGCACCAAACTTTGAGATTGTTACCAGAACACTTAGTTTGAATATCATTGGACATTTATGAAAGGAGGAAAGGGGAAGGGCTCGGGAGAAGGGAAAAGCACTGAGTTTAAGCCCCTGTCACACAGCACCAACGGATGGAAAGAGGATGTAAAACGGAGAGAAACACTTGCCATTCGTTGGTTA
>BHFT01008980.1:0-30625 GCA_004320025.1 Laticauda laticaudata
AGCACGGAGTGCTGCGAGTGTCTTAGTGGATGGGTCTCTCTTGTAGGCGAGGAGGGCATCACGCTTCACAGCTATGGCAGGTTCGATCACAGCGGCTCCTGCCTCAAACCAGTTTTCTTGTTTCCTTTGTTTTCTGCCAAAAGTGTCGAGAGCAGTCTGGAACATAGCCTCACGGATGTGGTTCCATCTCAACATGGCACTATCTGTTGGACAGTCTTCCAGGGTGTCGTTGATGGTTCTGGAAAAGCTCACGTAGCTCAGGTATAGCGGTTCCGACTGTATTGATGTGAGGCCGGGGCTTCTGCTTCAATCGGTAAACACGTTTGGNGCTGGCTGTTGTCATTCAACTTGCCGACACCGAAGTGGCCCAAAGAAAGGGGCCAGGAGGTGTGGTCCGCTCCCACCGAGGCGTTGAAGTCACCGAGTAGAAACAGGTGCTCTTCTACAGGGATCTGCCGTATCCTCATCTCAAGTTCCCTGTAGAACAGGTCCTTTGCCTCTTCTGCAGAACAGAGCATTGGGGCATAAACGCTGAGGATGTTTGTCGGTCCGGATGAGGTGTTGAGGCGGAGTGACAGGATTCATGGTGTGCCTGAGGATGGTGCTTNGTGTTGAAGTCACCCAGTAGAAACAGGTGCTCCTCCACAGGGATCTGCCGTATCGTCGTCTCAAGTTCCCTGTAGAATAGGTCCTTTGCCTCTACTGCAGAACAGAGCACTGGGGCGTAGACGCTGAGGATGTTTGTCGGTCCGGATGAGGTGTTGAAGCGGAGTGACAGGATTCGTGGTGTGCCTGAGGATGGTGCTTCTATAGCTTCTACGAGGGAGTTCCGGACAGCAAATCCGACTCCATAGAGCCTGTGCTCATGTGGTTCCTGCACATGCCAGAAGAAGGTGTAATCTCTTTCCTTTATACTGACGACACCAGGGAGTCGTGTCTCCTGCAGTGCGGCTATGNTGTAATCTCTTTCCTTTATACTGCCGACACCAGGGAGTCGTGTCTCCTGCAGTGCGGCTATGTCAACCTTTAATCGCTAATGTACAAAATAATATCACATTATTTGGTAACTTTAAATTAAATGACAAGGTACATTGTTTTTCATCTTCAGAAGCAAAATTTGTGGCAGATTGAAAAATGTTTCTTTTTTATGTTGAGTTTTTTAATATATAAAACAATATTTTTTATAAAATATTTTATAAAATAGTATCTTAGATAACATATAGGTAACCTTCAGGGAATGGACAAATTCCAATGTTTCAGATGTCTGGATCCAGTTAAAATCATCTTGGCCTTGGGCTTGTAAGGACTGGAGTCAGTGAAATTACATCCAGACAAAGCCATTGTATAAACAAGGACAGATGGCAGAAATAATTAAGGCTGGGAAATTAAGAACTATAAGAGTATTAAAAATAATCCATGAGTCTATGCTTGGTATTAGTTTGATATTTACATACCATGTAAAGCTCAGAATCTTGGGTGTAGTTGAATAAAAAAAATGAAAGTACAAATGTAAGTTCCTGGTTATGTTCCTCAAGTTGGTATCAATTTTTAACAACTCCATATAAAATTTGTTGAGTTTATTATTTACAATGGAACCTTGGGTCGCGAACACTTCTGATCATGACCAAATCAGTTCTGAACAAAAAATTCAGAAAATTTTTGAATCTCATCATGAACACATACTCAGGTAGCGATCAAACATGGCCAATTTCCCCTTCTGTGCCATAGAGAAAGTCGTGATCTGCTGAACAAACTTGTCTGCCAAGCTTCTTGCATCTTTTATAAGATTAATTTTCTCCCCAGCCAGGCAGCCTCTTCCTCTCCTATCTCCTGGGAGAGCCGCATGAGGCCACAGAAGCCTCAATCACATCTTTTTTGTTACTGGGTTTGTTTGTTTGTTGCACTGCGAGAGCTGGGGACAAAGCAAACAAGCTCTGGGGACAAAGCAAGCAAGATGGGAATTCCAGCAGCTTGGAAGCCAGGATCTTCCCCCATCTCCCCTCCTCTCAGTCCTCCAGGAGTGCAGAGAGTGGTAGCTCTCTGTCTCAGCAGGCAGGTGACAGAAAGGCCCTAGGACTTGTCTTCAGAGTGTAGAAGAGAGCATATGTAGGGCTGCTTCTCACCAGGCTTCCTTGGACAGAGAAAGGCAGGAGGAGTGCTGTGCAAACCAGCCAGCCCAACCCAAGCCCTCCTGCCCTCCTACCCAGGTTGTGGGAGAGCTGGGCCCCTAAGATGGCCAGGAGGAAGGCAGAATGAGTGCTGTCACATTTTATTATTACACTGAGTTCTATGGAATAATTAACTATTTTTATGCTTAGAAATCTTAAAGAACAATATTTGTAACCAGTTCATAGTGGCCTAGAATGGATTGGTCATATTTACATACAATCCAATGGAGAAATTAGGTTCGGATCATGACCAAATCGGATTGCGACCAAAGTTATGGAACAAATTATGGTCATGACCAGAGGTTCTACTGTATACGACAATCAGAGTCACCTTTGTGATATGGGCAGCCATATAACTTGTTTAAATAAATAAACAGATCCTCTTTAGGATTAACTGATCACAACCTGGTCTTGTAGATCTCCCAAAGTTGTATGCATCATTGATATAATCAAGTTTATCCAACTTTTTGCTGGCCATCTTGTCAAGAAAGCTGGATCTTCACAGCAGAGTTCTGGTTTGCAGGGCTTCGGTGGCAGGCAGGAATCTGTGATCGTGCGCTGTTTCTGCCTGGGCTCACCGCTGGAGCACCCTGAGCAGCTGGCTTCGGGGCTAAGCCACCCCATAGAGGTCGGTGAAGATGGGGGAGACTCCAGCAGAGTCGAGGAAAGATGCATCTTTCCTCCCCAGCTGGCTAAACTCTCTTTCCTGAAGGCGGTAGAGCGGTGGTCAGAAATGGCCACCTCAAAGAAGCCCTCATCCAGAAAAGAATGTGCAGGAGGAAGAAAGTGCTGAAGTGAAGTTTTAGGCTGACGGCATAAGAAGAAACAATTAAGGCATCCTGGAAATTTAAACTTTTTTACAAAACAAGATACATATTGGCTCCAAAGAAGATTGCCGAAGCAGGAAGAATGAAGAGTGAAAAGGGAAAGTTGTTTTTTGTTCACGTCTCCTTTCCTTACTACGTGAACAGCAAACAACAGATCATGAAGAAATCGGAAAAATCTGCCTTTGGCATCAACGGTATTTTAAATTGGAAAAATTTACTGCCAAGGGGATAATTAAATGTTTATGAATATAAAAGGCGGCAAAAAAAGGAAAGAAAATTTTCTTTTGCTGGTAAGTGGAAGAGGAGAAAATAAGAATAAGATTGTGAAGAGGAGATAGCCTGGAGATCTAAAGTTAAATATTTAACAGGACTGCTAAAAGAATACATTAACTGAACTTTTCAACTAAATACTATACCCCAGGAAGAGAAATGAAAAAAGGAAGAAAGTGTAAAAAGAACAGCTTTGTGTGTATTGGATATGTTTGGTGACTTTGGGAGCTTTTTCGAATTAATATTTGGAAGGATCTGAAAACCTTGGGTGGTGTTTTTAAACAAGAAGAAAAATAACTCTACAATGCTCACTTGTGGATGAACTGAAATAGAAATTTAAAAAATATAAAGAAGAGGAATCAAATGGACAGGGCTCTCTTGGGTTCCGTTTTTTAATTCTTAGAAATGGCGAATCTTTACCTACAAGAGAACTACAGAAATAACTATGCAAACAAGAAGATTGGGACAAAGAAGAGATCCAATTCTTTGATGAACATAGATAAACTTTACTTGGGCAACGAAGGGGAAGAGGGAAAGAGAATGGAGAATTTGAGACTACCAAAAAAACAACAAAAAAGGGGAAAAAAGGTGAAAATGGAATTATAACGGTGAGAAAACACAAAAAAAGGGAAGACCAGAAAAGGAAAATTGAGATAGGATGGAGCCAAGGTAAAAAAGGCAAGAGAAAAGCAAGAGCAGGAAGGAGAAGAATAAGCTCAACAAGGGTGTTGAACAGATAGTAAAGAAACAGGACTTATTTGGAGATAATGGGGTAACAAATTTGAATTGAAAAAGTGATTGCTGCAGAAGTACATATTGATTGTATTAATTAATATTTGTATGTATAGAATATTGTTAAGTACAACACTCTGGCCAAACAAGCGTATGATTTTAGGGAAACATGTTGTGAAGAAATAAATGGAATAGAATAAATGAGAGAATTAATTTTAGGAAAGGAATGGGAACATTTCTGAATGACATCAATGTTTTAAATAGCAAAAATGAAGGTAAGAGAGAAGTAAGCATGGAAAGTTCTACAAGGGCATTCCCCATAGAGCATGACCCTTTTGTTGAAAAGGTAATGTGTTAAATATTTACAAAATTTAAATGAATAGTTAACAAAATTGATTAAGACATTAGAATTGGTATGGATCGTTATGTTTTAATTAATGATATTTATACTTTTTACTTTTATAAATGTAATGTCTAGCTCTTAATGTACTCACGCAGAATTCTGAATGGAAGTTACGTTTTTCTTATTAAGTATTATAATTTTATGGGGAAAGATATAACAGCATCATACTCCAATTATAGTGACTACAGACGGAATTTTATTTAAGGAGAAAAGCTAATGATGCGCTGAAATAGGACAGACAAAGAGACTATAAATATGATGATCTGATTTGAGCTGAAACAATAAAAATAAAACATTAAGAAAGTTAAAAAGGGGAGAAGCATACAGAAAATGCTAGTAGATGTGTAAGATAGAGAATGTGATATAAAAATGAGCATGCAATTGAATTGGTGGTTCTGTACAAAGAGATGCAATCCTGGGATCAGGCTGCTTTCAAGAAAGAAGGTTTTATGTTTACATGTTCTGTGGTTGTGTTTGTCTACTGTTTGTTTCTAAAAGCAATTAAAAAAATATCAAAAGAAAAAAAAAAGCTGGATCGCTTTCACATAATGGACCGTGACAACAATTATTTTTCCCTACAAATTAGAAGTAACTAGGAATTAATTTGCTTTGTCACTGATAACCTGTATTCCAATAAGAGCGTTTTCAATACCAGAATTTAAACGCATCAATCCACTGCTTTTTGTTCATAAAAAGAGTGTTTAATTTTTTAGACAAACATAGAATAAGAAAATACATAAAGACAGTAAAATCATCTTCCATTTTAATATACTAACAAGTGTGTCAGTGGTTACAATATCTTGCTTTAGCTATCCTTTTGTAGTCATTAACTCGTCGATTTACATCAATTTTCACATTGCAAACTAAGCAAATGCTTATATAGATTTATCAGTTATTAATCATCCATCACTAAACTAATTATATTCTATCATTTTTATATGAGATATTCATCCAATTTTATCTTAAAATTTATGTATACCTTTCAACATGGTCCATAGTTAAATGTCTATATTACTATATTTATATCAATTCTATTTAAACTCTCTATTACAAAACTTATCTAGTCGTATTACATTACCATTATTTTTGTCCCCACTGATAAAACAAATTCCATATTCATCATAAATTGTTTATCTTACTTGTCTCTCTAATTTCAAAATGTCAATTTACTCATTTCAGCATCAAGTTTCCAGTTCTCCTGGCTAGTAGTGTTTTATTGATTTTTCCAATTCTTGGAAAATAACAATTCTAGCCACTGTTAAAACATTAACAATCAAATATTTGAGCTCTTTGTTTCTATATTTCTGGATATAATTCCCAATAACTGAGTCTCTGCGTTATTTAAGTCTACATATGTTGTTTTATCGATTTTTCTAACCATGTGTGGCACTATTATCAATATTATTTTTGCATCTGATCTTGTCCACCACATATGTAATATGAACCAGTGAAGACTGATGACATTTCCAACATTCTATCCGATATATTTTAAACATTCTTGTAAGTCTTGTTTCGGGGAGGTAGATGCGCACCGTGTAAAGCATGCTGTATACAAATTTTCCTTTTGTATTAGCAAGTTTAGACACTTCATTTCTCATAATTTTGAGAACCACATTTTTTGACCATTTTTCTAAATCACTTACCGTATGCTCAAAATTTTCCCCCAAAGCAATCAGTTAACGTTGTTCAGCTTTTCAGTTTAACATTCTAGTAAATGTCCATAAAAATTTTAATTACCTTTTTCATCAGCTATTCCTTACTTCACATTTTATCGGAATCAGTAACCTTATCTATAAATACCTTGCTGTTTTAACATTTTTTGTCAAATCTAGATATATTGTATATATTGGCAAATATGAAAACCCGTTCATTTATTACACTCTTGTTTTTTCCAACAACCTTGCACTGATTCTAAGTTCACTGCTTTTACACTTTCTTCAAATATCTCACCACATATCTTAATTGGTTTGTTCCTTATTATATATCGGATAGAGATATGGATAAGTAAAGAAAGCTTCAATAAGTTATGATATCCAATTATGATTAGATCTATAAATAGTAATGTTTTTCCATCTTCTTCAATTCAAAATACATGCTCTTGAATTGTAATAGTCTTCTAACAATACCCCTGTAGTTTTATAGTTCCGCTTTACTAAAGGAGTGCAGCATTCCCAACCGCAATCATGCACTTCTAACAGTCCATTTATACGTCTCCACATCCAGAATTGTCACCTGGTAATACAACTCCCAATTGGGCAAGGCAAACCTTCTCTAATTCTTGCATCTATGTAACCAGTTTTAGGTTTATTCTTGCTCTTTATTACCCTGCCAGATATATTTCAGCACAATTCTGTTTAAATCGGGCAAAAAGATTTTAAACTCTTTCCCTTGTCGAATTGGTATTGTTCGGGAGAAAAGATATAAGAATTCTAGCAAATACAATTCATTTATTGTAAGAGCGTTCTCCCAATAAATTGTAAGTTCTCGCCATTTTGTCAAATCCTGTCACAATTCGCTCGTGTTGAAGCTTTAGATAATTTGTACCTCCTTTCAGCTGTGCTAGCATCCTTAGGTATTATATAGTATAATCCCTTACAAATAAATTTAACCTTGTTTGTGACCTCTATAAATCTGCAAACAAAGCTTCTTCCAAGCTCCTTTCTTTTGTCTTGCTAGGTACTATTGCTTTTGTGAATATCTTTGTTTTATCTTTATTTTATTTCAAAACCTTGTTACTTTTTCCATATTCTTCTATTTTTTCTGTTAATTTAGAGTGCTGTTTCGCAATGGATCTCTCTATATGAAATACCAGGTATTCTGAAAAGGCTTGTAATTTATACTCTTTCCTTTTTTGATGTTCAATTGCTTTTATTTTTTCTTTTTCTCTCTTAATGTTCCTATTCGAGAGACTTCCACTCAGTGTTTCACAACAAGCAGCAGAGGCGATTCAGTGGACTACCTTGCTTCCCTCCTGACAACCTTGCCTTGTCCCTTTTCTTATATCTATAGATTCTGTTAGTTCTCCATTTACCATAACCTTTGCAGTTTGTACATGGTATATGGTTTCGATGGCTTTTACCAATGCCCATTTGTATCAATTGAAGTGAAATAAATCGCCAACTCACATTGCCAAAGGCTTTTTGTGCGTCTAGGAACATCAAGGCCATTTGCTTTTCAGGATGAGCCTCATGGTATTCCAGAGTATCCAGAATAATTTTCATATTATCTTTGATTTGTCTCTTTGGCAGAAATCCATTTTGGTCAGTATAGATAAAATTATTTAAATGTCTTTTTTGTCTTTCTGCCAAACTTGAAGCAAATATTTTATAGTCTGAATTTAATAGGGATATAGGTCTATAATTTTTAATTTGCTGCAGGTCTGTATCCTCCTTTGGTATAAATGTAATATATGCTACTCTCCATGTTTTGGGTATTCTTTTCTTTAACATAACTTGGTTCATAACTTCTAACAGGTGAAGATTCAATATTTCCTGAAAAGTCTTGTAAAATTCTGCCGGCAACCTATCTGGACCTGGTGCATTTCCAACATTCTGCTTTTTTAAGGCTTCTGTTAATTCCATCATCGTTATATTCCCTTCTCCATTATAGTGAAGATGGCATTCAGGATTGGGTGATCAGTCTCTGCCTGTGTTTGGACTGAGTCTGTCAAAACTTTGATGACACTTCCTCTGCTACTAGGGACCTCCCCAGAAATTGACTCAGTCAGCTTGTTGGACAATGTGTTAATTTCTTCTTCTAGCAAACTTAACAAATCCTTTCAAATTGATTAGAAAAATAGGAATAAAAACACCAATCCTGAATTCTATTGCAAGCTGGAACCGGTCTACTACTTTGACAGCTGTCAAACTGCAGTATGGCCAAGACTCTGCCCTGGTCGTTGGACTTCAGATCAGCTGAGGGTCAATCTACAAGGTACGAAGGTTCTGGTTGCGGGAGGAGTTTGAATACCATCCTCACCTCCTTCCCGCACTTTGGCTTGGGAGGCTCCCAGCAGTTTTGGCCGTTGGAGACGCTGAGATTAACCGTGGTACCTTTTAAAGGGGCAGAAAACCTGCAGCAAAGAGTAGTGAGAGTAGGTTTAGGAAAGTGAAAGGCTGCAGCATGCTCGGGGTGCCTCCAGAGTAAGATCGTTGGAGACAGATATGGCACAATCATAAAAGGCTAGCCGCAATGTCAGGAGAGGGAAGTGGGGGGCTCGACAGCCTTCATGCTCTCTAAGCCCAGCAGCCCCATAACAGATGGCTTCATTTTACAGCCCCAAGCCAAAGGACAAGGCTGCAGGAACCCGAAAGGGCTCCAAAGATGCAGAGAGGGATGAGTGCTGCAGGGGCAAGGCACTGGATAAAGTGTGGGCTCGAGGGAAAGAGCAAAATGATAAGGAAATGGCACCCTGCATAATTTCCCACCCAATTGAGGAATGGCCGTTATCGAGAGAAGAGAGGCAACTGCAAACTGACAGGGCTGAAGTAGCAGAAGTGGCCATAGGGGGAGCTGAAGAGCAGGAATCTATTGAGGCTTCTGAGATCAGAAATTTCTTCTCTGTCTGCCCAACAACAGAGCAACTGACAGTTACTGATCAGAGGCACAGAATGGCTCCAGAAGCAACCTTTACTCCCATGTCAGCTGAGATCAGACCAGTTAGGGCACAGGAACCTGAGTTCCAGGTTAATATGCAGACTATGTTAAATGAGGCAGTGAGACAAGGAGTGTCAGCTGTCTTGAGACAGACCAGAGGTTCTCCCTCAGTGGTTTCTCATCCAGACGCAGTAAGAGACACAGGTCTCATTATGATGATGATCTTTCCCTGCATACAGAATCAGGTGTGTATATTCTTGCTGTAAGCTCCCACTCCATCACATCTGACAGTGGACAGCTGTCATTCCGATGATGAGGGCCTCAACGAGGCTGACCAAGGCTCTATCCCTGGTTTCTTCCAACCTGCCATCTTTAGATCTCTCCTCTTTAAGGCCAAAAATGCCACAGGGCAAGGCTTAGTCTGTGAACCGCAGGAGCCTGAATACCCCAATGACCCATTGTTTTCTGATAAAACAGTCACAGCAGATGTCATCCCTACGCCAAAGATGTTCACCACAGTCATCCAAAGACAGTGGTCATCCCTCGGGTCTGGTCCAAGCCCTTCCTCCCTAGACAAAAAATTGTTTAATGTAGGATGCAATCTTTCCAAGGCCCTGGAAGTGCCCGATGTTCATGCCCCAGTTGCAGCCCTGCAAGCCAATATAGACATCCCTAGGGAGCCTGAGGACTCACTGAAGGCTGAGGACAAGAAGGCTGAGCAAACGTTGCAAAGAGCACACCTGTCAGCAGCATGGGCAGTGAAAGCTTCCACAGCTGCATCTTTCTTCAACAGGGCCTCTCATCTGGCTCCAGGNCTGTCAGCAGCATGGGCAGTGAAAGCTTCCACAGCTGCATCTTTCTTCAACAGGGCCTCTCATCTGGCTCCAGGAGCTACAGGAGAGAATTCCACTGGACGATGTCAGATCATATCTGCATGTGAACAAACTATTGACAGCAGTAGAATTTTCAGCTGATGCCACACTGAGTGCTGCCAGATTTTTGTCCAGGGCAATAAGAGGAACAGTGACCTCTCGTTGCTTGATCTGGCTAAAGCAATGGCAGGCTGATATGAGGCACAAGTGGAGGTTGGCCGCAGCCCCATTTAAAGGGGATAAATTGTTTGGAGAGGCTCTGGACAAGGTCCTAGTGGACTCCAAGGACAAAGTGAAGATTTTGCCATCCAAGTCCAAAAAAAGTGATTATAGACCAACTCCCTATGCCGGACAATCCTATTATAGGACCCTGAAACAGGAGGGGATTCCCCAGACCCCAGAGGTCTTTTGCCCCCAGGTAGGAACAAAGCCAGGACAGGACAGAAATCGTCCTTTTAACAATAAGTGGCCCTTTTGAGGGGCTGGGGGTTGTCCCTTCTGATGCCCAAGATAAAATGGAGACCAACCCTCTCATTGGGGGGATGTCTGGCCTTGTTTGCCAGGTGTTGGGAGGAAGTAACCACTGACACCTGGGTCCTGGAGACAGTCTGCTCCAGACTATCTATAGAATTCCTCTCTATGCCCCCAAGGTTTTTCATTCGTTGCCCTATCTCTAGGAATACAGAGAGAAGGAACCTTATGGAAACAGCTATTCAGCACCTCCTGGAGATTCAGGATATTCAGCTGGTGCTTGAGGGTCAACAAGGCATGGGATTCTATTCCATATTGTTTGTAATCCCAAAAGCCTCAGGGGGTGGAAGGCAATTCTGGATTTGAAGCACCTTAACCACTGAGTGAAACACAGGTGGTTCAAGATACATTCACTTCAGTCCATCTGGAGAGAATTAGGCAGGGGACTTCCTTACCCCCATTGATTTAATGGAGGCCTATCTCCATGTCCCTATTATCCTTGCTCATCAACAATTCCTCAGGTTCTGCTACAATGGGAGGCACAACCAATACAGGGCTTATCCCTTTGGACTTTCCTCAGCCCCCAGGTCAATCACTCAGCCCTGGCAGCCCACCTTAGGGTTATACCAGTTAGGGTCCAGTGTTATCTCGATGACATACCAGTCCAGTCATCTTCCCCATCTAGAGCTGTAGAGGATTTATAGATCACCATTCAGGTGCTCCAAGAGCATGGCTTCTCTGTCAATGAGGCAAAAAGCCACTATACTCCCACCACTTGATCTGGGAGCTGTTATAGATACTAATTCCTGCAAGGTGTCATTATCCCAAGAATGTCAGGAAAGTATCAGGGAGTTAATTGGACAAATGAAATCTAAACCTAGGCTATCCCTGGCTACGCTTTCTAAGCTCCTAAGAAAAATGATATCATGCATTAATATAGTGACCTGTGTGAGACTGCATGCCAGGTCACTCCAACAGTTCCTTCTACCTTATCAGAAGACAGGTAGGAGTTGTTCCCTCTTACAGGTCAGATAAACTCCGTTGGTCCTTAAGTCTTTAATATGGTAGTCATCTGAGGTGCTTTCTATGGGACTCCTATTCAAGGAACTGAACAGGTTAGTGCTGACCACATATGCCAGTCTTCATGGCTGGGGTGCCCACATTCAATCCGGGGTGCTCCAAGGACAATGGTCCCAGGCAGATTTGGACCATAAGATTAATTGGTTAGAGCTTTGAGTGGTGCATCTGGCTCTGAGACAATTAGAGGATGTGGTCTCAGGTAAGGACATCCTAATCTTGACTGACAATGTGTTAACCAAGGCACACATTAACTGCCAAGGTGGGATTCATTCAGGGTCTCTGATGCTGGAGGCAGAACAGCTCGCTTTATGGACAGAGAGACACCAGGTATTGCTTAGAGCTGAGCACATTGCAAGTGTGGCCAATGTTGAGGCTGACTGGCTTAGCAGAGCCACCATTGACCATGCAGAGTGGTGTTTGCATCCCAATTTGTTTCAGGAGCTGAAATTCAGCTGTCACTCAGCCAGGGGCCAATCTTGTATCTAGAGCCCCAGTGGCTTCACTTAGCCATCTGGAGATTGAGTGGGGATCTCTGATCTGGGACAATTATTCCTCCAGAGTAATAAGAACTATACAGGCCTCCAGGAGACCCTCCACCAACTGCATCTATGATGCAACCTGGAAAGCTGTCAGTGCATGGTGTTGTAAGTATGACATTGTCCCTTCTGGGGCCTCGATCGCCCAGGTGCTGGACTTCCTCCAAGAGGGCCTGGACAAAGGGCTTTCACCTAATACTCTGCGGAGGCAGATTGCAGCCTTGTCCTCTATTCTATCCTTGGGGGGAGGGGGTGGAATCTTTGTCTAGACATCCCATGATCCTCAGGTTTCTGAAGAGGGCTACAAACCTGAGGCCTCCAGTGGTTCATCGATATCCAACATGGGACTTCTCTAAAGTACTGCAATCACTGACTGAGGCCCCATTTGAACCACTGAGGTCAATTCCTTTGCAGTTTTTGTCTTGTGAGGTAGCCTTTCTGGTAGCGATCACCTCTGCCAAAAGGATTTTGGACCTGGAAGCCTTGTCTGTCAGGAAAGACCTTTGTGTGTTTCACACGAATTGAGTGCTGCTAAGACTAGACTCTTCGTTTATGCCAAAGGTGAACTCATGGTTCCACAGATCCCAAGAACTAATTTTACCTGACTTTTGTCTGCAGCCTCTGCACACGTTAGAAAGACTATGGCATACTCTGGATGTTCGGAGGGCATTGAGGATTTACATCAAGAGGACATCGTCCTTCAGGAGCTCTGAATCCCTCTTTGTTTCCTTTCAACCTTCCATCATGGGCTGCAAGGTAACTCCAATGACTGTGGGGAGATGGATAAGACTTTGCATATCCACTTGCAGTTCCTCCAAGGATAACAGCACCAATCAACAAGAAGCACGCGACACATCCACACCATGGGCCACCCAGGTTTCTCTGGAGGAGGTTTGCAGGGCGGCTACCTGGGATCTCCATCTCCATTCATCAGGCAGTATAAGCTAGCTGGACTCATTTGCTTCTGCTAGAGCATGCTTTTGGATGTAGGGTTCTGCAAAAAGGACAGATTCTGTAATTAAGGCGACTCAGACCGCACTAGGCCACCTGTAGGAAGCCGGCTTCTGGTAGTTCCGCAATCCTGAATGGCTATTCCGACCACAATGGAGAAGGATTCAATTGGGTCCAAACCTGATTTGACCATATTCTCTTTGTGTGGAGTATTCATTCATGCCTTTCGTGCTGCATCCGCTGGCCTTCCCGAATGTAATGATGTGTATGTATACTATAGAGAACATGTCAGTGTCACTATTCTCGCCAGTTTCTGGGGAAGTTCCTAGCAGCAGAGGGAGTGTCATCAAAGTTTTGAACGATCTCAGTCCATCACAGGCAGAGACTTGAATCACCCAATCCTGAATGCTATTTCACACAAAGAGAAAGTCTATGCAGTTAGGACCAACGAATCCCTTCTAGGCATTGTTCAGTGTCTTTGGGTACTGGGGTGAATAAAATTGCTTTCTGTAATACTGGCCTAACTTTTTCTTCTTGAACAATCTCTGAAAATCTTATTTTCCTCATAGTAAATCTGTGTATAATTTTTTTCTTCTCCTCTTTCCATAACAAATATGTTCTCTTCTTCATTTATAATTGACTAATCTTCTGGTCTCTTCTCTTTTCAGTCTCAGGCTACCTAGCTTCTGGTTTGTTTGCTATTTCAAAGTAATTCTCTTTAGCATTTTTATTTTTTTGTTCCTCTTTTTCATTAGTCCATTTTATGTTTAATTTTATTTTTTAATGTCTTTTTGTGGGGACATCTCCTAGGTATTTTCCAAATCTTTATAATCATTCCCCCAATGTTTTAAAATTCTTTTCTGTTTTAATATTTTTTCCTTCGTATAGTCTATTATATAAGCCTGTGTGTAGGCCTTCATGTGTCCAGAGGTTCTATGAAGATGTTATCCTCTTTTCTTATTTTCCTTATGAAAAGAAAGGCAAGTTCTTTCTATTATTTTCTTGTTTTAAGGGCTCTTTTCTTTAATCATTGTGTTATTTAGAGTCCATCTAGTATCCTCTTATTATCCTTTCAAATAACTGTCACAGGATTTATGGTGTGCCCATGGTGCTGTGTTTCTATTTCAATTCTCTGATATGTTTGCCAATAATTCTTGCTGACATCCATACTCATGAGTCTAATTCTAGACCATGATGCATGCCTGTTTTGAAGTAAAAAGTGTATTGCTTTACTTTCTAGATTTTTGTTCTCTCCATTCACTTTTAAGTTAAATTCTTGTTGTTATTCGAAAGAAAGATTTTTGGTGGTTTCTTTTCTAGCTTTCTTTGTTGATTTCTGTGTTTCAACGTTCAACTAATCATGAATTATTTCCATTAATGACTCCCAATATACACTATAAATAGTCCGGTTAATTTATTTCATATGTAATTTGACCTGTAAAATTTTTTTTAATTTATCTTTGACATAAATTGCAAATTAAAAGTGTGTTTGACATTATTTGTCCAGTTATTTCCGACCATCAAAATCGCTTCCATATCATCTGTGTAAATTAGTTCTGGCAAAATTGTATCTTATATGTACAATACCACAACCACTTTTTGGGATTGTGCCAACAATGTACAATAATTTTCCCTATTTTTTTTGTTTCAAATTACTGTATATTTGTGTGTTTTTTGATAGTTATTTCTTGTAGGCCAAAATTATATAAATTTTATTTTTTCTAACTTGTGAAATACTTTCTTCTTAGCTAGTCAAATTAAATCCATTTATGTTACATTGTATCAATTTTTCTTTCATCATGTTGAGGGCTTTGTGGAGGGATTTAATGGCTCTATGTAGGTCTTTAATTCTCCAGTTGCTTTTCTGGTACACCAGTACTGCACCTTCTCTTTTCTTTTTTCAGATTACATGCTATAACACTACTCCTGGAATCATTAATGACTCTTTCTTGCTTGCTTCTTCTCTTCCGTCTAAGATATTCTAAGTGAACAACTCAGGCTTTTTCAACTGTGTCAGATTCTTGTGTCTGTTGTCCTGCTAGGTGAAGCAACGAGTCTTTCTGGCATCAACATCTATAATTTACTCCTTCTTTTAAGTAATTATTTGTGTCAACAAAATAAGTATTCTCTCTCATCTGTCTTCTCTTCGTTGGTACTGTTTTCAGACCACACATTTCTTTTTTATAACTTTAATGTTTTCTCTCTTAGCACTTGCAGTATCTTTTAGTGAATCTGATGTGAAGTTTCTCTTGTAGTGTCTTGTTCTCCATGCCACTATCTTGTATATGACCTGAAACACTTTCATTCCCATCCAATCATCTTCTCTTTGCTGTTATCTCCAATGCTTTCTGCCAGTATTTCTGGTCATTATTTTCAGCAAGATTGTCACCTTTTTCTTTCTCTACATTTTGAAATCTTAAGTAGAGATTCTGATCTATTTCAATTTCCTAATTCTAATGGTTTGCACCTGCCCTTCTCGACCTCGCTAAATCAAGTATCAATACTCAAGATGTTTTGTCCCTTTGCTAGTATCTTCTTCTTCAAATTTTTTTTTCTCTGTCTTCTATTTCATTATCATCTCGTTTGAATATTTCTCCTTTTCTCATCTGTCTTTTCAGTTCTTTGCTCAATATTCTCCATTCTCTTTTCAATCTTCTGAATTCCTTGCATAATCACTGTGATGTCACCTCCTTCTCTTTCTCCTGTTGTTAGATTGTCTGTATTGACCATTGTCCTCCAGATGGTGAAAAGGCTATTGGTATTGAGGAAGCTGGGGCTGTTGTCTTTCTGCTCATCTTGTAGTACTTACCTGTGAAGAAAGAAAGAGAAAAAAGATAAAAGGAAAAAAGAAAAAGGGCACAGGCAGGCAATTGCCACTCCAAAAAATAAAAAGAAAAAAAAATTCAGGTACTTGTATTCCTTAATCCAATTATTTCTCTTAGGAAGAGGCAGAAAAGGAAGAGAGCAAAAAAGAGTAAAAAAATTACATTCTAGTTCCTGGAATAAAAGGTTGGAATCCAAATATAAAAATTTAACTGGAGGGGGAGTAAAAAAGGAAGTGAAAAATAACAGATAGTTCTAATGTAAAGTCAGCCACTGCCACTGGTATCCAAGACTCTTTAATAAATCAACTCAAAGTTTTTAGTTCAAGTATTTTCAAGGTCACTTCAATCTTCTTTCTTTCAACTTCAACTCCAGACTCTAGTTATCTATAGTTTCACAGATGGGCACCTGCATAAGCAATCTGCCAAGCTCATCCCACTATCTTTTTCCAGTGCAAAGCTCAGTCCTTGAATATCACATAAATACATAAATAAATAGAAGAAAAAAGAAGCAATATACCCAAGCCTCTAGATGGCAGTGCTACTTTTTTTCCCTTCACTTTCACTCCCACCTCATGTATCCAGTGCCAGGAACAAAAAGAAAGAATGAAATCCTTCCTTTTAAAAAAGAGTAAATCTCAAATTAAAAAGAAGAGTCTTAATCAAAACAGACTTTCAAAAAATTGTGAGAAAATAGAAACAAAAATAGAAAATTTAAAAGACACCAGGCCAGTTTGAAATTCAAAAGCTTTGCCAAATTCAAAGTTCCAATAAAAAGGGGAAAAAACCTTTCACTTTAGCTAGCTTAATTTCACTGCTAAAACTCTTTTCACTTTTAATTTCACTAAAAAATTTCAGGGTGTTCTCTTCAAAAAATAATAAGTAAAAATCTCACCAATCCGACACACTTTCTTTCAATCTCTTCTGTTCTGGACCTGTCCCAGCTTCAGCAGCTTGAATGGCTGCCTGTCCACAGCTGGAAAAAGGGCTTTTCCTTGATCAACCAGGGACTTTGCAAGGTCTACAGGACATGGCCATATCAATCACCATCTCTATGGGACAGTTTAGGCCCATCGGGATCGTCCAGCAGTGAAGATATCAATGGCAATCTTGGAGGTTCAAAATCACGCATCATACCGCCGCGATGCCAGCTCTGCCCCAGCATCAATCCACTTTCAAACTTGATTCCTTTTTCTTCCCACCAAGCATCATAACCAGGGTTGGGATTCTACTGGTTCTGTCCATCTCTGTAGAACCAGTTGTTCTGAAGAGCAGCAGACATAGAACCGGTTCTATGTCTGCTGCTGTTTTGGCCCATCTGCCCACCCGGGCTCTTACCTGACCTTTATTTCCTGCATTTTCAACCTCAGCTGCTTTGTGTGAAACAGCTGCGGTAGAAAAAAAAAGCATTCAGCACTGCTCAGCTGACCGGGCAACTCAGTAGGTTGTAAATTGCACTCACACGACTCACATGACTTGCGCATGCATGTGCGATGCAGAGCAACAGAACCAGTAGTTATACTGGTCGGATCCCATCCCTGATCATAACCATTGCTTACCCAATTCTGATCTGTATAGATATAAAACACATTGAAGCATTTAAATTTATTTTCCAAGAACTTCATTGCTACCAGGCAAAATGCTAGTCCATGCTATATTTATTGATTTAAAAAAAAAACAAAACCTGATAGTTGATCCGAAAAGACAGAAGGTATCCATCACTTAAATATCTTTATTGTCATTACAAGATTCATTACTGTTCCTGTTGTTATTGTTTTGGCTATATTTAATCATAGTCCCATTTTTTTTCACTGTGTTCCTTGACTTGATTACCAGAACTTTCATATCATTTTTATTTTCAGCTGTCAAAGAAATGTCTTCGTTACAGCATATATTATTGCTGTTGCTTCTTCAGTACTAAACCTATCTTCTTCCAAACCAGACTATCTCTATACAGCATAAAGTTTGAGTAAATAAGGAGAGTATTCAACCTTGTCTCTTTGTCAACCTAGAGGCAAGCCAATTTGTTTCCCCATGTATGCCTCAAGTTATGTCTTATTATTCTTTGTAATGATTTCACATAAGAAAAATGAGATGTTATGGGATACCTATTTTCCTAAGGACACTCCACAGATTAATATGGTCAGCACGTATTATCAAACTGTGTTTTCTTCCTTATTATTTCCATCTTTAACATTCTAGTTTTCTACTAACTTCATGCTCTATTCATTTCAGGTTGAACTTGAGCAAAATGATCATCAAATCATCTGCATCAGTAGTTGGAACACAAATTTGGATAATTGTCAAAAAGTGATCAGCATATTATAACTGACTGCATTACACCTAACCACTCACTTTACAATATTTGTCCTGCCTTTGAGGGTTGAATGAAAAGCCTTCCTATGAACCAACAGATGGCAGTATTGACATAATAGAAGCTCTGACGTGTACAAGCTCTCCTTATAACATTCACTTTTTTTCCTTCTGCTTTTTCAGCAGGAAGTTGCTGTGAAAAAAGCTTGCCTTGCTATCGTTTATGAAATGGAAACTTATTTAAGTACTCATCAGAGTCCTTCAAGTAACATGTTGCGATTGAATTTCTAATTGCCAAAGAGTCTTTCCAATTGAAACATACTACTAAATGTAACTTGTTTATGGTAATATGCTGATGTAAGTATTTTGTATCACTGGGCCAAACAAGTGGGAAGAGTTAATTTGTGCAGGTAAGAATGGATGACCTATGACAGTAACCAGGAGTGGGATACAAAAGGATTACCTACCGGTTGGGGATTTACGAGCTTCCCTGCCCACTGTGAGCCCTGCGCCTGTAAATCGTCATAAATTGTCATTAGCACATCATTAGCACACTGCCTGCCGAGAAGCAGCCTTTGAAAAAGCCCTCCTTTCTTGTTTTTTTAACTGCAGCTGTGGCTCGTTTGGCAGCTGAAGTTGAAAAATCAGGAAATAAAAATCAGGAAAGAGCCCACGTGGGTGGGTGGGCAAAAACATCAACAGACATAGAACCGGTGCTATGTCTGCTGCTCTTCAGAGCTACCGGTTCTACAGAGGTGGACAGAACCAGTAGAAACCCACCCCTGACAGTAACTGATGAGTTTCATATGACAAAGTTTGATGAAATTATTTAAGACAATTGGTGGATCGGTTGAAAGGAAATTGCTACCAATTTGGAATTTTATAGAAATGTGTGAGTTAGCTTTTGTTTTTCAAAATTTGGAAGGTTTGTGCAAGATGGTTCCTCACAGGCTGATGGTCAAGATAAAAGCTTCCAGAGTTGAAATTTTCAGCAGAAATCTCACACTATGAAAATGAAGCTCAGGAATTTCTTCACAGCACTGTGACAGCTGACAAAACTGCTCATCATTATGACCTAGAAACAAAGTGTCAGCCCATGGAATAACCCTGCAGGGGAAAAAAATTAAAACTCAGGCTTCAGAAAAAAAGTTATAGTTTTTTTGGAATATAGATGGTGTTATTCACATGGATTTCCTTGAAACTGAAGCCAGTATAGCCTGAGAATACTGACTGCAATACTTAAAACTTTGAAACAATGATTAAGCAAAGTTCAGAAGCACAAGAAAAAAAATGCTGTGATATGACAACACCTAGTGTTGTCCAAAAAGCAATTGTAAAGTTAAATCTCATTGTTTTGCCCAACTCACTTGTCCAGACATGGCATTCTGTAACTTCCATCTTTTTTTCAAAAATGGAAGAAATACCTCAACAGATATTAGTTTGACTTCAATGAAGAGATAGAATGGGCTACTAGGGCTTGGTTGAAGGAAAAAAGGGAGCTCCTTGTGATAGATTTAAGAACTTGTGCACCGTTGGCAGAAGTGCATAGTGAAATATATATAGAAATAAATACAGATAACAAGTCATTTCAAGGGTTACTTTTCTGGTTTTCTTTTCTTTTTTTAAAAAATACTATGTTCTGGAGAAGGAAATGTTACTTTTCATTCAATCCTCATAAGAAAATGCTTTTTTTTCCATCTTCATTTTTTAAATAGAAAAAAAGTATGATCATCTGACTGAATAGTGACCAGTCTATTTCAGTTCCATGAAACCCAATGTCAGTATATGGTAAATTCAATTCATATTGAATTCATGCTTCTTATGTTCCACATTCCCACTAATTCTGTGGTTGCAGTTTCAGAATTTATTTTTCTGAATTTATCCCAAAGGCACCAATCTAGTACTGATGTAGACTCCATTAATAGATCTCATATCTTACTCAGGAGAATATTGAACATGGTCCAGCTTAAAAGGTGTATCATTCAACACTTTAATATTCCCTAGTACTCTGAAATAAATCTGCTTATCCATCTTCTTGAAACTGCTTGTGAAATAAAAAGCAGGTGAAAAAAACTAATTGTCTTGTCTTGATAAGCATATTTTGTTCTTTCCCTTATATTGGAACTGGGAAAATGCAATTTTACAGAATTAAGGATGGAAGATCTCTAGAATTTGATTGCCCTAAAACCACAAAAACTCTATTTTTCTAGGGCTATATCTTATAGCCTCTTTCTCCCCATTCAGAACTACATAGCCTCTAGACCAGGGATGGGATCCTACTGGATCTATAGAAGCTGTAGCTGTGAAGAGCAGGTGACACCAAACTGGTTAGATGTTTGGCCCACCCACCGGTCCAGGCTCTAGGCTGTCCTTTATTCACTGCTTTTCCCTCCTCAGCTGCTTTGTGCGGCACAGCTGAGGTTGAAAAAGCAGGAAACAAGGATTTTCAAATGCTGTGTACCAGTGCATAGCCTTGTCAGTTGTCCAGGAAGCACAGCTGATTTCTTGCAAACTGCTGCACACACGCATAGTCCGGAGAACCGGCAAATTGCTCCACTGGTTGGTCTTGCCCATCCCCGCCCACTCACTCCTTACCTGGCATGCGACTCATCCAACTTGCCTGGTTTGGTAAGTTGCTAGCTTTCCTTTTTTTCCCCCCCAACCATCAGCTGTTCTGCTCTGCTGGGAGATTTAGATTAGTTAGAAAGCAGGAAATCCTTGAATTAGTTATCTAAAAGTAGAGCCGAACCTTCCTTAGGACTAAAGCTTCTACTTTTCATTGCAGAGTCAGACTCATTGGAGATAGATAGATCTCTAAGTGACTCTGTGATTCTGTGAACAACTCAATCTGCCTGCTTGCTTTGCCTGCTTTTGGGTAAAAGTTGCTCTTTTTTTAGAAAAAAAATAAATATTTACATAAATATTTATAATATTTACATACAAACCATGACCACCCAGTCATATGACCACAAAGCCACACCCACAAAATGGTTGTTAAGAAATTTGAATCCCACCCCTGCTCTAGACTCTATGACAGTATCTTGATAGATAACCTTGATGGTATCACTTAGATGACCGTTTGGGTCCTCCTTGGATTCATATGGATGTAACTGGATGATCTCTCCTAATAATTTTGTGTAGATATAAAATAAGCAAGGAAAGATGGATAGTGTAGATGGTACTCTACAAAGCAGAGGCCTAGAACCTTCCCCCTCATTGTCTGAAACTAACCCTGAAAGGAGGAAAATCACTGCATCACTCTGTCTCCAATTGTCCCTCAGAAGAGCTGACCCAGAAGAATACTTTGATTAGTAGCCATGAAATTAAGAAAGACCAAATTAGTTGCACCACACTGTTCTGATCCTGATATAGGTGCAATCAATGTTGTTTCAGTTCTATGCCCAGATTTAAAATCAGAGCAGAAGGAATTTACACAATACACTTCCTTCAGGAAACTGCAACCTGACCAACAATAAAATCTGATGAAATATTCCTAAAATTAGTATCATTAATAATAAGGTTTATGGTAAAAATGAAATGTAAAAATAGATTTTGGAGAGTGCTTCATAACAATGACAGATGTCCATTTGTGATAAGATATATTCTAGTTGGTGAAATGAAATAAAATGAACATAAGACAGGATTGTACATATTCAGTTGATTTGATTGATAGATTTTGTCTTTCCATTGGCTTTTTAAATATATTTCACATGTCTTACTTATTTCATTAACTCCCCCAAATCAATGCAGCACAATTATTTTTTACTTACTTTTAAAGTTCCTGAAGTAATCTTTTATATTCTTTGATATTCTCAAACAATAGAAAGATATATTTAAGCTCCTATCATACTGATATCTTTTGTTACAGCCTGATTAAGTTAACTGAGCCTCCTCATCAGCAGTAGTTCAGCAGGAAATTACTCTTTCATCACTATTCCACAATAGCACATAAAGTTTACTGATTTTATATGTTCTTTTTTTTATCTTGATTCAAAAGTATATGTGATTAATTGTGAGCAGCCAAAAGATCATACCTATCTTAAACTATGCTGGAAAAAAAAAATAAATGTTGCTGGTTCAGTTAGAGTTGTTTTGAATTTTATTATGCATAAACATTTCCATTGCTAAAAGAAAAATCTATTAACAGGGCAATGAAGTAAATATATACCTACGAAGTAAAGCGCATATTTGATAAATCCTAATACATATCATACATTTTCCATATTGTAAGGCTATGGGAGAATGAATTTCTCTCTAAGAACAGTTCCTAGAGGTTTCAGTTTTGGACTTGAAAGAGATTGAAACCAGTTTTTCTGAGTTTGAAGCATCTGGGTTTAGTATCTAATAGAATTTTAACAATTTTATTTTATTTTTTAAATAATTTCAAATATTTTAATAATAGTAGTATATGATTACAATTATGATATTAAAAAGGTTAAAGGTAAAGGTTTCCTCTGTCCAGCCTCTAGGAGTTGGTGTTCATCTCTGTTTCTTAGCCAAGAGAGCCAGTATTGTCCAAAACCATGTAGCAAACAAGATTATATGCTGAGGTGCACAGAGCATAATTATCTTCCCGCCAAAGTGTTATCTATTTATCTACTTGCATTTGCATGCTTTTGAACTGCTAGATGGGCAGCTAATGTTAAAGGAGCTCACCTCATCACACAGTGCTTGGGTCTCAAACTCAGGCTATCAGCTTTTCAGTTTGCAAGCTCAGGATTTTTAACTGCTGATCCATTTTGCCCCCAATTATTACATTAATAATTATTAAACTGAAATATGGCAAATTTCTGGCTGTGTCAGTGTTTCTATGAAGTTGTGCTGCTGCCCGGAGGTTCAGTAGGGCTTACTCTAGCCCTCAAGAGGCTGGATATACTTATCCTGTCATTGGTTTTTGTAGATCATGTGTCTTAGCTGTACTCTAAATCTTCAGAGGCCAACACTGCAAATTTGTTTTGATTATACCTGAGGATTATTGTCTCAGAGGAGATCCCCATAATTAAGAAGGAGAATGTTGGCAGCATAGATTGGGCTCTTTACAATATATGTGGCAAGAATGAGGGCTTTGGGGGAATTTTAATCATTTCCTGAAGTAATTTCCATCAGCCTCTAGCTCTTGTGAACATAAGAAATAATGCTGATGTGGAGAATTCATGGATCAAAACTTCTGTCACATTTGAAAAGAAATATGCAATTGAGTGAAGGAGAAGGAAAATATTCTTATTGGATGTTGGAGAAGACAAAAATGAAAACAAAATCAAAAGAATGAAGTAGAATTATCAGAAGATATGGTTCTACCAGCAAAAGCTATTGAAGAATGTATAGATTTCAGCTACCTGCAAAACTGTTTTACAATCCTGTAAAACTGTTCTCAAAGAAGTCTGCCTTGATTCCTCCCAAATAAATTATAAGAAAAACAAATTCCAATCATGTTAGACATTTCCCTGGAATGATAAAAACATATTGTTTCTTTAATGCTATCAGTGTGAAGGAACTAACATAATTCATATTACAACAGAATTCCTTGATTCAACTGATCACTCTGGATTGCCACCATACAAACTGGAATTGTAGATAGGATTCCACATCATTTTAATGAGGATTTCCAAGGCTTTGTAACGGAACACAGATATTTGTGGAAGAACTCTACAAGAACCTCATTACAGAAAAAATAAACATTAGCGAGTTCAAAATTGACATTGTTATGATTCTAAGAATTATGTCAATTTATCACAAAGTGAAGATGTCCCTCTTCAGTGGACGCAGATCCCAATAAGTCATGCTTTGCTCTCATTATACATAAACCACAAGAACAAACTATGAAGAATGTGCTGATTTATCTGGAGAAAATCCAGCATGGTCAACTACATCTCACTTTAAGCAGAGGAAAAAGAAATAAAAACCTTAGAGCATTCTTAAAGAATGGCAGATCAACCCAAATGTTTTCAGATTTGTTTATTATTTAGTATTTAATCTTCAATTTGATTCACAGTCTGGGACTGGTAACAATTCAAATCCTAACCAGGGATCTAAGAACTATTAAGGTATGCAGTTTCAAGTCAGGTGGGGTTTTTTTTGGCAAAGTCAGAATTTTCAGGTCTAATAAGATCAAAACTTCCATGTAACTAGGCAATCCTTTGGGTATTGCTCCAAAGGCTCCTATTAATATTGGTACGACCATAGATTTCTTCCTCTACAATCACTCAACTTCAATGTGCAAGTTGCAAGATGATGATGATGATGTAAAAAAAGCATATTTTATTCACAATTGTAAATAAAATTGCAAACTATAAGCAGTAACAGTCAGAACAATAAGGTTCTGTAGCCTTTTCTGGAAACACTTAGAACAGGGCGTCAAACTCTATTTAATTGAGGGCTGCATCAGGCTTGTGTTTGATCTTGGGGGCTGGGGTGGGTGTGGCCAGGGTGGGCATGACCAGTTGACATCAGTCATCTCAGTGGTGCCTGTGCTGGCCCAAGCTCTCTACCAGCAAAAATGGGCTCCCAAGCTCAGTTTTCGGCTGTGACGGCCTCTGCAACCCTTTGCCAATGAAAACTGAGCTCTTGGATGGGATGGCCAACTGCAGTGCTCAGTTAGCAAAAACTGTGTGCAGCCCTACCAAGCTTAATTTTCAGTGGCAGAGGCATCACTGGTGGAGGCATCCTCCAGGGCAGTCCAGAGGGCCACTTCCGGCCCACAGGCATTGAGTTTGACACCTCTGAATTAGAAGAAGTCAGCATCTTTGCTTAGAAATAATTGAAATTATTATGTATTATACTTTCACATGCATATGTATATCTAACATGTCTTCTCATTCAGCAGGATGTGGGAATTAAGTGAGCCTTAACAGAATTCAGCCACATCTGTCAGATTCATGTACTGTACTAATCATTTAATTTATGCACAGAAGATTTATGCAATGAGCTTCAACATGGTGGGGAATAACTAGTACTAAAGTGATGAATAATCAATTAATTATTTGTTCAAATCTGAAGTCACACACAGACACAGACACACACACACATATTCTGGGATGTGTTACAAAAGACAAAAGCAAGTTGTTCGCTTACACAATTCTTACAATTATTTGTTATATTCTTAATGTAAAGACAAAAAGAAATATTTGGGAAATGTTTGCCAAACTGGGAATAAGAGAAAGGAGGAAATAGATCACATATAGATTAAGAGAAAGCATTTGAACATGAATAGCATCAGAACAACAAAAAAGTTTCCAAATTGGTCATGGCAGTTTTGTTTGTCATTTCTGTCTTTAAATTTTGAATTGCAAAAGATCTATACCTCCTGATTATGAGGCATTTTAGTTAGAACATTATAGTTTCTAGTGTTCCCCTCTCCCTCACAAAAAGCCACAATATCAATGTTATGACTACAGTAATATGTCAGATTTTAGATTAATTAAGATAAAAGGGAAGATTCCTCAAAGCCAGATATTTCTTTTATCTGATTCTTATGATGTACATACAGTTTACGTATTTAATGCAACTTTACACATATTTCCATGAAATGTCCATTAATTACATGGTTAAGAGAAAAAGAACACACATTATCTGGATTGATTTGCCATGCAAACAACCTTGTTGTTGGGCAGAACAGTCCAAATTAAAATTTTGTGGATTGCGTTTGAAATTTCCATAATGGAACTCTATGAAAAAAAAAATGTTAGTTTTAGTGTAATAGAATGGATATTATTATCCAGAAACAGCCAATGCATCACTTGATTGAGAACAGAAATAGGCAAAGACTATCCAAACAGCAATATATTTCAGTTAAAATCGTTGCCCAAATGTACAGCAATATTGAAATANTGAGAACAGAAATAGGCAAAGACTATCCAAACAGCTATATATTTCAGTTAAAATCGTTGCCCAAATGTACAGCAATATTGAAATAAAATATTAGTTCTATTCAATTCATTGTCTAGTGGTAGACAATCACAAATCTTAATTACTTTTAGCCCTCAAATCAAGCAAGAAATCCTTGTAACTTCATCATTTGTCATTTCCTTGCTCTGGGATAGTTTTATGTAGCTTTCAGTGTTTAATTTTGAAATTTAGTGACTGTCTTAACTGACCTGCATTAACCCCTAGAAAAGGTCAGCCAGGTGCTGCCACCTGCTGAGACAATATTTTATTAGAGTGGCATGAAATTTGTCAATAAGCCTGGAGAGAATGAATTATGACAAATTTAACAGAAAATACCTCAAATTCTGTTTATTTATTTTTTCAAGTAAAATTTTGAAAATATTTTGCAGAAATAAAAACTGATAAAATCAAGTTTATCTGATTAGAAGTGGCATAACTTCTTCCAAGTTTATTTTAGAATCAATAAATATAGCTTAAAAATCTCACTGCTATCAGTGCAGCATAATTTTACAGAATGATGGTTCATTTTTTTCACTCTGTATATTACTATCTCTTTCATTATTCTATGTTACCAATACATAGATGTGCTGCCTCAATTTACTTTTCTCTGTAAAAATTTCCTCAGATTTCTTTTCTATTTTCCCATACTCAATTGACTTTTTATTTGCTTTATTACAATACATAATTTGTAATATTATGTACCATGACCATGATACTGTTTCAGGCTGATGGTGATGGTAGTTACAGCTGCCAAAATGGATAAAAATAGATTGATATCTAAGTAAAGATTTAATGAAGAAATAACTCACTAGTCATTAGATTTTTTTTAAAAAAAGTACCTAAAGTATATTAGCTTGCCTATGTCACACAGCTGCTTTCTTCCTTCCTTCCTTCCTTCCTTCCTTCCTTCCTTCCTTCCTTCCTTCCTTCCTTTCCTTCCTTCCTTTCCTTCTTTTTGCAGACTGGATAAATTCGAAAGAATGACTAGATGGGAAGAAAAAATTAATTTCCTATTTTTCTTTGCTTCCATTTATTGAATAGATTGTTTTCAGTTTGTGCAATCATCTTATAAAACTGTCAATATGAGTTTGTCATAATTATAACTCTGTCCCCCACCCAACCCACCCCCGTGCTATCATATCTAGACTGTTGACTCTGAATTACTACTAGGTGTTTATAAAGACATATATAAAATGCTAACAGTATTTAGTAGTTAGGCACATGCTCTTCTGTAATGTGGTTAAGCTAACCATTAATAGATCTCATGGGCCATTCTTTGAGACCATATTTGTCATCACTAATCTCAGTACTATTCTTCTTCTTGACAGATAGCATTTATGTACATGATGAAAGTAGATTTGAACACAAATGGTCTCTTCAATTTCTCTATCTAATTTTGTAGAATTTCTTCTTTGAAAGAGTTACTAAACCGAATCTTTTTCATTAATTTGATAAAACTGATATAATTTATTTTTTTTCTGTATGATACTCGGCAAAATTTTCCACCCTGATTTTTTGGCCTGGCTACTAAAAACAACTTTGCAGTATAGGTAGTCCTCAACTTATGACCATTCATCAAATAGAAAAAAGTGACTTATGAACTGCAAAACAGATTGAAACTGAATCTTTGCAAGGTGCTTTTTGCTTATTCTCCATCAACCCCATGATAATATCTGGGTGAATCAGCAGAGAGCTTCAACTAAAGAAAGTAAAGGAAAAACAGGTGGAAGTGTTATAGAATTATATCCCTTAAATCAATCTTGAGAAGTCATGAGTGTACTAGATACTCAAACAGCAGGAAAAAGTAAATATCACCTGGAGTCAAGGGCAATATACATAAGCACTACAAATGATTCACTAGTTTTGAGGCTAAGCTCAGGAAGATGAAGAATAAAGGGATCTTGTTAAATGAACAATGAACAATAAAAGAAAACTCCAGGAAACTCTTACGTAAATTCTAATCTAATCTAAATTCTGATCTAATCTAAATACAGAAAAGTTAACAAAGTTACTGTACAAAACACATAACTCAAAAGATTGGTAGCTAGTGTGAGAATTTAATTGTTGGAAAATTTATAAGAAAATGTGCATAAATCTCAGCAATTAATGAACAATTAATTTACTTCTTGGGGAAAAATATTTCTAATTCTGGTTGTATTCTTTAGAAAAGTTTTCTTTCTTTTCTGGAAAAAACTATTTCTTGAGCAAAATTGTCAGGTTAGATAAAATTATAAGCTACACCACTTTTGAGTTTGTGCAATAAACAGCAACTTGGTAGTCTCTTTGCTCATTAAAAAAATCAAAGTTTTGATGAAATTATTATCTGATATTAAAACTTTAGATAAAGGTGATCAATAGATCAACCTGATCCATTGATACATTATAGGAAAATGGAATTATGAATAATCATATATTTTAAGTCAGTTGATTCCTGAAAATGGCACAATTCTCTTTTCCCTTTCATTTTATCTGATTTTGAATTTATTTGAAAAAATAAAGATACATGAGACTCTACTTTGGAGCTTCATTTTCTACAATATATTTCCACCTATATTTCTGGGACTGATATGAGTTGGATCGATCAAACATCTTGCCTATCTCTCATTTGTTCATTTGAAAACTTCTTCTGAGTGTATTTAAAAATGATGAACATCAACTGGAGGGGAAAATGTTACAATCACTCTGTTGTATTAAGCGTTCTGGATTTCTCATGGAAAATCTGGGAGAAGAGTTAGTTCAGGAATTCCCTTCAGTCGCATATAATTGAAAATTGGCAAAAAGGATTGCTAGAACAGTAAACTTTGTAGCATTTAAAACAATAATAAATAAGCTATGGGCCACAAGTCCCTTTCATGTGATGTGTGGAATTTCTTAAGATCACAATGCCAAAATTTGATAATAAATCATAAAAAGTCAACAAAGTGGTTTTCTGGAAATTTCAAGAACAACCTTTATTCTCCCAAATCTAAAACAAAACATAGAAACAATTCCAATGCAAAACAAATCAAAAGAAAAAAAATCCTATGAATATCTGACTGATGTCATAACAAATGTCATGACAGTATAACCGTAGACCAACGATAGTCGATATACTATTTCACCCAGAGGTGGTATTTAGCAGGTTCTGACCAGTTCTGGAGAACCTGCAAATACCACCTCTGACTGGAGATTTTGCAGTATCCTTCCCCTGCCACACCTACCAAGCCACGCCCATAGAACTGGTGGTAAAAAAATTGAATACCACTACTGGTTTCACCCTAAACTAATTCTAATGTGGATAAATGGTTAATTTGTGGTTTGAAAAAGCATGTATTTTATTTTTTATCGGCAACATGAGAAACAGCGTCTTTGCTTAAGTTCTCACTTAGAAAATCATTTCCCCAAATTTCCCAAAAAATCTCCAAAACCATAGGGGTGGTGGTGGTGGAAACAAATATTTCTGGGATACCATGTAAGTCTTTGATACAGTAAAGAAACATCTACTGCAGTTTGATCAGTTCTACTGTGATAGATGCAAAAAGTTCTTGTGAATGATTGTGTGAGGCATTGTACATGCTATGTTTTATATACAGCTATTGGGCCAGGCTTGGGAGATGGGGTAGAGGAGAGAAAAGAGCTGTATATAGAAATTGGATACCCAATTTAGAATCTTGTTAACAAGAAAGACTAAATTCTGGAGTTCTGCTCCAGAAAAAAAAAATGTGGCTGTAAGGTGTATTTAGACAAACAATGCATCGCTCAACTCTTTATGCAGAAATCAGAGCAATCTTTATATTCCTGCCTGGGAGTATTCTATCATGCAGATAATATGCCTTGCTGGATCTATGATATTACTTATACAAACGTGAGAGGTGTGTATAATGCAGGTTTTGTGTGACAGTAAACATTCCGGAACCTTCCAGCCTTTTACTTGAAAAAAATAAATAAATAAACAAGATACATGAGAATCTCTTCTCCTTTGGGACTCCCATCCCACCTTTGCCTGATAGCAAACACTTTCCTATTTTAAGTCTATCTATTCCCCCCAGCTACCCCCACCCAATCCCTTTTCCTACGAGGCAAATAAATCACTGGCTCCCTCGACGCAGGAATCGGCACCCACCCATTTTACCTTTGCTCCCTCGCTGAGATGCTGAAAGCAAACCCCACCCTTTCCCCTCTGGCCCCCGTGGTTTCCTAGGGCTCGAAGAGCCAATACCGCTTACTCCAGTCCTACCTTTATAAGGAAACCCCTCCTAGCTGCGCCTACGATCCCCACCCCATGGCAGCATCTGCCCCCCTCTCCGCAGCATGCCAGCGCCTGGGGAAAATCTAAGCTTCCCCTTTAAGTGCCTGTGGAGCCGCGAGGGAAACCAAATGCCTCCTTTGCGTCTCACACCCAGCAGAGTCTCTCCAGCCATACATCCAGCACCGTCACCGCCACCGCCACCACCTCCACCACCGCCGACCGCTCTGCTCGCCGTCGCTTTCGCAGATCCAGCTGCTTTCCAGCAGCCGGCCGGCCGGGCGCGTCTGTCTACCGCTGTCCTGCGCGCGCGCCGCTGAGTCCGGGGATTGGCTCGCGCCCCTTCATTCAGGAGCTCGTGCAACCAGGTGGCTGTGCCGCCTGCCGCCAGGCTGGATTCAGAGAGCAGCCGCCGCGCTGCGCTACTCGGGTGGCTGGACTCACTTTGGTAGGCAAGTCGGATTGGAGATCTTGC